>JAYMFT010287539.1:0-10405 GCA_038088735.1 Panulirus argus | reverse complement strand
AGTTAGAGGAGAAACGGGAACCAAAGAGAGTTGCTTTGTCAACGGGAGAGACAGCTATAGTACCGTCAGGACGGAAAGGTAATGGAAAAATAGAGCGACAGAAGTTGTCAGAGATGCCCTTAGCTAAAGATCAGAAAGACCTATTCATGGATGATGCGGAGAGGTTATCGCCCTTCCTTTGAATAAAGGAACTCTTCGCCACACGGATAACGCGCTTGCAGCGATTACGGGCAGTGATGAAAGCTGAATGTGAGCCAGAGGTAGGAGAGTTTTTCCAAGCTCTTGCCTGAATGGCCTCAGAACAGGAACGGTTGAACTATGGATTGGACGAAGAAGTAGTCTTGGAGGAAGAGGGGATCTATGCTTCCATTCCTGCAAGAATAACCTCTGTTATTAGTTTGAAGGAGACAGAAGCATCACCACATAAGAGACAGTAATTTTCTCAAGAAAGTCAGAAAAGGAGTTACGTAAGTTATTCCAGTCAGCTTTGTCCAGGTGCCAATATTTACGCTAATAAGTGGCTGCTGGAGGGGGAGGTCCCATTAGAATTCTTACATTTATGAAAGTAGGATCAGATGAACCAACTGGGGGCCAGACTGTTTATCTACAGCGAGATGGACTAGAGGTGAAAAACAAGTCCAGAATATTAAAAATCCTTCAAAGCGCTCCCTCAGTCTCCTCTTTGCCTCATCATACTTGCTGTTGTCACTTCCCCATTTTCCTGCTTCAACAATTTTCCCATTCATTCTCTTGTTTTCCCCATGCTATTAAAATCCTTCCAAATGATATTATTCTCCCTGAAGTTTATTGATATTCGCTCACCTCATTTCTCATTTGCCTTCCATTTCAATCCTTGCACCTTCCGCTTGACCTCCTAATGCATTCTCTTGAACATCACTCAATCACTCGCATTCCTTCCCTGTAAGTAACACTCAAACACATCTTTTTTTCTTTAACAAATTTACTTCGTCAACCAACCACTCAACCTTTTCTCACCTTCCCACTTCCCACCTTCCACCTGCCAGCATTTCTCTCGCACATACTAATACTACTTCCGTAAATACCTTCCATTCCCTACCCACTTTCCTAGCTTCGTTTACTCTCAGCCTTTGCCATTCTTCATATGAATCTCTTTTCCAAACTCACTTACTTTAACCGCCCACTCCTCAATCATATAATTTCCTCTGTTTCGTAAATATCAACAAATTTTCACTTTCGCTTCCACCAGGTGATGATCAGACATTCCATTAGCTGTTCCACTCAACACATTCACATCCAAGAGGAAAAGGTTCTCCTTTGCATGCCTGTCAATTAATATGTAATCTAATAATGGCCGCTGACTGAATTCCCTACTCACCAACATATACTTATGTATGTCTTTTTTTTTAACCAGGTATTCCCAAACAACAGTCTTTCTTCTGCACACATCTCCAGAAGCTGTTCATCATTTCCATTTACCTAACTGAATATCCCACGCTCCACCATCATACCCTCAATACTTTCGTATCTAAATCACCCATGACTAATACTCAGTGTCTTGCATAAAAACTGATGCAAAATAACCCAGCTGATTTTGAGATACTGGCGTTTCTTTATCATCCCTCTAATGACAAGGTGCATGAACAATAATGATAGCATATACCTCGTAATTCACTTTCATTTTTACTCACATCAATTTAGAGCTCACATGCTTGTATTTTTCACATATTTCTGCAACTCATGTTTCATCATTAGTGCTACCCCCTTTCTTAAGCTCTTGTCCTTACACTAACGCCTAACTATAGCCCTAATATATTCCTATACCACTTTTCCCCCTTACCCTTAAGCTTTGTTTTACTTAGAACCAGAATATCCTGAATCCTTTCCTGTAACGTACATTTCCTTTCTTCTGGTTTTGGTTACATACACACACATTCAAACACCCAAGCCAAAGGATACCTCACTTGGCTCCTTCTGTTCCATCTTTTAGGTAATGAAATACAAGAAGAGCAATGTTTCCAACCCTCACTCAGGTCTCTAATACTTACTTTTTATTACACGTAGGACATACTTGGGCAGAATTTTTTTCTTTTACCTCCCCTGTATCAGTCAGTATACAGATTATTTTTTTGCCTCGCTATTACCCGTAAGTATTTTGGACAACATTTATTGTTCAAGCTACGTATGTTCTAAAAAGCTCAATCTTTCTGGTTTTGATTATATGTCTGATATATTAGTCATTTCTCACAGATGCTATATCTCTCCCTTTCTTTCAAGATTATAGTTGTTTCATATTCATTAACTTTCCCAAAACATTTCTTGGTTTCATTTTACTGCTCATGTTATACACCTCCTGTATCAGGTTTCGCAAAATCAAATTTGAACACTATACAGGATTTGAAGTCATTTACTTATGAAGGTGAAAAACATACAAGTCTTGGTTGGAACGAAGGCCAGCTTCTGGTAAGGTTTTATAAATGACTGTGAGGTTACTGTTTTTTGACATACCTGCACACTTCATAGGATGGGACTCAGCCACTTACTGCCTCCTAGGACGTAACCTAACTTCTTACTGTCTTTTACGAAGCAACCCAACCTCTTACTGCCTCATGGCACGGAAACCAGTGAGCCTCTTACCAATTCATGGGACAGAACCTAGCCTTTTACTGCCTCACAGGACGGGTTTCAGTGTCTTAAGGCTTCATTCGTCGGGACCCAGCCTCTTATTGCTTCATAAGACGGTACCCAGCTTCTTACTGCTTCGTACGTTGATACCTTGCCTGATATTGCTTTATAGGACGAAATCTAGATCCTTACTACTTGATAGGCTGGGACCCAACCTCAAACTGGTTATAGGATGGTACCCAGGCTCTTACTGCTGCATTGACCGATTCCCAACTTCTTACTATTTCATCGGACGGGACCCAACCAAGAGCCAGTTTGATCAGTGCTGAGCCCTGACACCAAATGATTTGCAGGGCCCATCACATCCTCAAATTCGAAAAGAAACCCAGGACAATTTATTGCTGTATATAGGAAAATCATACAATCAAGCTAAATTAGTAGATTACACGCTGAATCTGACTTCATAATTCAAGTCCGTTAACGAATGTTTCTAAATATTTTGCTTCCCTCGCCTAACACCTTAAAAAATGACTGTGGCTTAGTGACTGTCTTCCTAAAAACTGCAAAGCATATTTAAGTGCAAAAATAGGGCAAAATATTTGAAAGTATCTATACTAATCAGGCATAAGTAGTTAATTATAACATAATCAGAATGAAATATTATCATCAATATAATAGCACAAAAATTGATGGAGGTGAGCAAATGCGGCCTTTCATCGTCTGTTCTTGAAGCTACTTCGCAAACCTTGGCGTAGATGATTTTCATGTGCTTCAAAGTGGAGAACGAACGCTTCCATTCAAGTAATGGAAACAAGAGTTGCATTAGGCAACAGATACATTGAGAAAAGCCATATCAAAGTTTGTATTGCTTAATTCACGAAGTGCATATACAGGATTTTTCATAATTTCTGACTTTCCTTTTGCATACTGAAAATACTGAAGGAAATCATCATGTTAACAGTCGGCCAGGTCATCTGGCTACTTCTGCTGCAGTGTTGTAGCCCTTTAACGTAATTCACTGATATCATCCAAAGCTTTTAACAGGATTTGGTATAGGGGTCTCATCTTAAGCTCCCTTCTTTTGGCTTTCCTCCCTCACTTTGGTCCCTCATATCCACCTTCCTCTCTGGCCTATCTACCTCCGTAGTTGTTGATGGATCAGCTTCTACCCCTTTCTGCATAAATAGCGGTATCCCTTAAGGTTCTGCCCTGTCTCCCCTTTCTTCCACAAATAACCAGATGCACTCATACGATGACGACTAAACACTGCATTGATCTACATCCTTCAATTCTACTCCTTCTCTCACTTGATCTTCCCCTTGTCTAGACGCAACCTCCTCAGTGAACTCGGACAAGATATCTCACAGGGGTAGACGAAATCTGGTTAAGTTTAATGCTCTCAGGACCCATCTCTTTACTTTTTCCTTTAACGGATATGTAATTCCACCACATAACTCAAGTAACATACTCGGTATTTCTGAAACATCAACTCAGTCATGGAAATCCCATGTTACGGAATAGCTAAGTCTTCACAGAGTTGAGTCGAAACGGATCCGACTTATAAACTTTCCCGGGCTAACTTCAGACTCTGAACCGTTTGTTTTACGCCACAATGTGAGCTCTCTTTCCTTTTTTATGGGTATTACTTTAGTTTTGTCTGCTTGTATGCCCCCATGCAATACTTAGCAAGCTGTTGCGTCAAAGGATTACTGTCAGGCCATTAGCGGTTCAAGGGTAGGCCATTCTGGTAACTGTTTCTTTCCCTACTCCTAAAAACTTTGGGACACTACTTTCTCATGTCTTTCCCAGTGACCATGACTTGGCACATTTTTAAAGGATATGTTTTTTTACTTCCTTCAAAATTCGTAAATACTATCCCTTGTCTCTTCTTTTTCCCTTTTGTCCGTAACTGGAGCCTCCAAAGTAAAAGAGGAAAAAGCCTCTAAACACTATTCATATCTGTTGGCACAATGACCCTGTCAATGACAGTTGAATATACAGTCTTTCGGCGGTCAAGTTCTGCAGTAAATGATCAAGGATGATGTAAAACACACTAGTGTCAAACTGATCTCTTGCTGCTGCTGTATGTAGGTGAGTTTTGTTTCTACTTTATATGACTTGCTCTTCACTAGAAAGTCAGCTTTCTTTTCGTAACTGCAAAACTGATTCTGAGAAGAATGAGTTTCATCTAGCCATGCACAGATAGTTTCGTACACTTTGGTACAGGTTTCTTTGCTTGCAACAGCTTGCTGGTATGGTGAAAAAATTGATAGTGTCCCATATTGCTGTTATCAGTTAGTTTCAAATCAAATTACTTTTTCAGCAATGCTTTTGTTCTGTCTTTTGGTGATATGGTTTTCTCCTTCATGAACTGATATTGGAAATAACGACGATCGAATTTGAAAAAGGTGTGCCCCTAAAACGTGTGCGGCATGAGCTCTCGGAGCCCAGCAAGTGTTTGAGAGGCTTTCCGGAGTGCAAAATAACACAGGGACGATTTTATTCCATCTGTGAGCAGACACTGAGCAGGAAGTGTAGAATAGCTGCAGGAAACCAAAGAAATTTGTAGCTGATGCACAACACCTTCCTGCATGAGTTCCAACCGGATTTAAAGTATATGCTGAGCGTAGAATATATGCAGCGTATGGTGACACAGCCAAACTTATAGACCTGTGCATTTCCCTTCCATATTACTGAAGTTGTCATAACGTGGCTCCCTGTAATCAGCTACACGAAGTTTTGAGGCTCTCATGTGCATTGACCACTGCATCTACCAGGTGTGTTGGAGTATGAATACGAGTGGGGAGGGACACAAGAAAATATTGAACAATCTTTTAGTTGAGGAAGAATAGAACTGTTAATGCTAAGTGATCAACGTGAGCAACATCTGATGTGGAATCCATGAAAACTGGAAAGATATTTGGCTACCTTCACTTACCTAGCGATGCACTTTGAATTTCCATGCTCACGGACCCGATAAGGTAGACTGTGTATGAAAGATATGATGGAGTGCCCTGTCTTTTATTCCCATACCTGACTAGATGATCAGTTAAGAATGAGTGGTACTCTGACAGAAGTTCCATTATACCCAAGAAGTTCATATCATGAACTGAAATCATACATGGCTCACCTTCGGTAGAACTTGTTCAGTCAAGAATTTTACTGTAGACATCATTCGTTCTCTCTCTATGATCTCACCATCTATCAGTTGGTTGTAAATATACTGTTTTATATTACGGAAGTTGGCCATGTTAATCACGGCATCTCCATGGTGACTTGTTTTCGTGGGTTTTGAAGTCCTCATTGTCGTACTGCCAGTCGCCATAGCCCCATGTGAAACTAGAAGAAACCATGGCAAATTGGAATTGATTTGCCAATTGAGTGAGAATGTATCGAATCTGATCGAATGATTGTTTCCCCATTTTTCATTTGCTTTTCAAAGAGGGTATTTCAGCAATATCTAGCCTTGCTTCAGTTACCCTACTTAGAGACTGTATACTGAAGTTATCATACCATAAAACCTAATTCGATGTTTTGAGGCTGCTCATTCTCTAAGTAGAGTAAATTCTTGCACTTTGTCACATATGCTATTTTGTTGGATCAGGTGTTAAATGAAATGCTGGACTTCAAGTTGACATATATGGCTACTGACATTGCATTTCCTGATCAGTTTCTGTGTAAGCGTTGATTGCAAAGGTAGACAGAGGTCTGTTTCTTTTCATCTCTAAATCCCCTGCCACTTCCGTCATTTTTTATTTTACATTCCAAATTTCATTGTGAGACATCAGGATCCAACCGGTAGTTGTATGGGACTAGTGCCTGATAAGGGATCACAGAGCTACTGATGAACTTTAGCAAGGCTGTTCTGTGCTTTGCTACTTGAGCATCCGCTCGTGCTTTTTGGTGCGTTTTTGGCTTCCAGGGGCATATGGACGTCCAGCGTCCCTCTCAAGTTTTTCATTCTATAAAAAAGAAATAATAAGAAATCTACAGCACTATTACTGTGTAAGCCAGTTACATGCAGTCCTGTAATGTCGTGTTTTTCTCTTTCTAAACAACGGAGGAAAAGGACGACTATTAAGTTATTAAAACAATATGTAGGGTAGCAAGGTTAAGTTATATTAAGGTATCTAGGTTATATCATAGTTAAGAAACTCGCCGGTTTCTCCCCTGCTCACGAATTCTGCATTGAAACAAAATTCTTGCATAATATCCCTAAGGATCGTACACACTACGGCACCAAACTTGCGCAGCAGCTGCCCAACCAGCGCCCATATTAGTAAAAAAATTAAGCAACGTTTTTTGAGCGACTGTAGCGAAAAGTTGCCCAACTGTTTGCCAATGTTTGTTAGAGTGCTCACATATACATCTGGCTCCAAAAGTGTTTCCTGCTACGTATGGGAAGCACTGGGCAACTGTCAGCAACATTACCATAGTACCGGCGCAAACTTCCCTTGCCGACATTTTGGTTGTAAATGAAATGTTAAAGTCTGGACAGACAACCGTGTTACTCAGCATATTGCGCTTTGTTCTGCAACACTTTATATTAAACTTTTGTTACCACTTGCCTAGATTTGTTGCATAAAATGATGACAACATTTGTTGTAGTGTGTGCGCACCTTTATCTGATTTCATTCTTTATTGACAAAGATTCATGTACGATTAGGCCATCATATAATTTTGCTCTCTTAAATGTACCTGCTTCTGTTAATACTTCGCTGTCTGAGCCTGTGTGATTACCCGGTGAACGGTATTCAGGGGTAACTGTGGTGTGTGTGTGAGGAGGGAAACTCGGGTGAACACTTGCAGTGCGTCCACACAAGGACATCTTATGCACCTTTCAGTTCAGTTCAACGCACATCACATTGGGGACGGTTAATGTAATACTAAGATTTTTTTTTTTTATGTTGAATGCTCCAATCACGGAGAAAAGTTGACATCAATACCGGGCCTTAATTGAAATATATAGAGGATTAGGAAAAGGAAAAAAAAAAAAGGAGAGCATTTACAAATTTTGCAGGAAGTGCAAAATCAGTCTCTTAAAATGAGCCATATCACAATTATTGAGAAAGACATGAAAATGTAGAGGGTTCCAAAGCTTCGACGTATAGGGAAAGAAGCAGTTATCAAAACGGCCCACCCTTAAGTTGCCGATGGCCACAATGATAATGTGACGCAGCAGACTGCCGAGCATTGCATTTTCTAGCTATCGGTGGGGGCACACAAGCAGCCATCTCTCGGGACTAAAAACCAAAGTAATACCTATATAAGGAAAGTGATCCAACATTGCGGCGTATGGTTAGAGGGTCAAGTTTGGAAGTTAAGCTGAGAGAGTTTATAAGTCGGACCCGTTTCTATTCAACTCTGTCAAGTAAGGATGTATAGCTAAAACCACCCCAGATGCAAGTGTAGTACTCCATACAAGGACGGATCAATCCTTTGTATAAACGGAACAATTGTTCGGAAAAAATTAGATTTCAACATCTAAACAGGACTCACATTTTCTTGAAGGCAGACTTAGCTACTTGCGTAATGTGGGGGTTTCCAAGATAGAGTTAATGTTACAGTAATACCAAGTATTTTCATTGAGTTAAGTGATGGAATTACAGACCCATCAAATGAGAGAGTAAAGTTGTGAGGAATTTTCCATAGAGATGGGTAGAAACTGGGTTTGGGAAGCATCAAACTTAACCAGATTTCGTCTACCCCAGTGAGATAATCTGTCCAAGTATGAGTTTATTGAGGAGGTTGTATCGAGACAAGATACAGATCGATTGAGAGAAGAAGGAGCAAAATTGGAGGATGTGGATGAATGTAATGTTGTGTCATCAGCCTATGAGTGAGTTTGATCATTTGTGGAGAAGAGGAAATCGTTGAAAAATAGGACAAAAAGTGTAGGGGACTGGATAGAACATTGAGAAACACCGCATTTGATGGAGAAAATGGGGGAGGCTGATCCATCAACAACTACAAAGATAGATCGGCCGGAGAGAAAGCTAGATATAAAGGAGAAAAGTGAAGGAGAGAAGCCAAAATGGGGGAGCTTAGAGATGAAACCGCGAAGCCACACCCTGTCAAAAGCTTTGGGGATGATGACCAGACGTTAGTAATATAGGAAAGAATATCACCATTGGATCCCGTCTTACGGAAGCCATAATGTTGATCAGAGGGAACACTGTGATTTTCGAGGTGTCTAAGAATATGGGAGCTGAGGAGGGATTCAAAGACTTTGGAAATGATTGATGTCAAAGCCAAAGGACGATAGTTAGAGGGGTTAGAATGGTCACTCTTCTCAAGGATGGGATATATCAAAGCATATATCCAAGGAGAAGAAAAATTTTTGGATTTCAAACAGAAACGGAACAGATGAGCAGGCCCAGGTGCAAGTTCAGAGCCACACTCTTCCAGTACACGGGGATAAATACCATTAGGACCAGCCTTGCTTGTGTTCAGAAAGAGAAACGCTTTTCGGACAGTCCAAAAAGAGATTACGGGAAGGGGCATAGGTTTAGCAAGAGAAGCAACAGGATATGAAGGAATGTTAGAGTTATACAAAGTGTAGTTAGAGATGAAACGGGGACGAAATAGAGTTGCTTTGTTTACGGCTCAGACAGGTATAGTAACGTCAGGACGGAAAAGTGAAGGAAAGGTAGAGTGACAAAATGTGTTAGAGATACTTTTAAATAAAAACCAGTGGATAACGAGAAGAGGTTATTGCACTTCCTTTGAATAAAGAAACGTTTTGCCTTACTGATAACTTGCTTGAAGCGATTATGGGCAGTGATAAAAGCTGAGTGAGAGCCAGAGGATGAAGAGTTTTTCCAAGCCCGGTATGCCTGATCCCATGACTGAATGGCGTTAGAACGGGAACGGTTGAAACATGAGTTGGATAAAGATGTTGTCTTGGAGGAAGAGGGAATAAATGCTTGCATTCCCGCAAGAATAGCCTCTGCTTTGCATTTGGCGGACACAGAAGCATCACCACAAAAGAAACAGTAATTTACTCAAGAAGAGGCAGAAAAGAAGTTACGTAAGTTATTCCATTCAGCTTTGTCCAGGTGCCAGTATTTATACTTATAAAGGGTTGTTGTTGGGGGGGAGGTGTCGTTAGAAAAAATACATTTATGAGAGTGTGATCAGATGAACCAGCTGGAAACGAGATTGTTGACAAACTGTGGGATGGTCTAGAGGTTAAAAGCAGATCCAGAATATCAGGAGAGTGGTCACGGCTGTCAGGTATATGAGTAGGATGAGAGATAATTTGCTCTAAATCATTAACAGTGGAGAACGTGAGGGCTTCAATTTACCATCCCTATGTAAGGAATTCAGCCATTACCTATGGTGAACATCGAAATTCCTGAGGTAGAGGATCTCGGCTTGCGGGTGAGAATATGTCACAATCTCATGGCAGGAGTTTAGATTGTCTTAGAAATATATTAGATTTGAAGAATTAGAAGAGCAATTGGCGAAACAGAGAAATGGTGTGGTGGTTGGGAGACAGACCGTAAGCTACACAACATCAAAGCTTGGGGACTCATGGTCCTTGAGGCATGCGACAGGTGTGTTGTTTTTGGAATAGGTACAAACACCATCCTTGAACCGATATCGTAAATGGAGATTATGGCTGGATATGAAAAACGGACTAGTGAGAACATCATTAAACAACTGTCTCTGAGATAGAAGAAAGATATTAGGAGAGATACCAAACAGACGTTAAACAGAGGAGAGTTTACTGGAGAGACCACGATTATTGGTATAGTGAAGAGAAAAATTAAGTCTGTTAAGGCTTATGTTACAGGAT
>JAYMFT010287528.1:0-10405 GCA_038088735.1 Panulirus argus | reverse complement strand
ATAGAAATATATATATATCTATTTATATATATATATATATATATATATATATATATATATATATATATATATAGGTAATTTTAAACTTTATGCCCAACAAAGATCTTTTGGTGAGCGATGTACTTTTTCCAATATCATTTACTAGCTACATGATATATCAGACTGCTTCTAAAAATAGGTCTATTGACTGCATATAACGGAAATTTCGTAACTTCTTTGGGGCGTAAACTGTAAAGATACTGTAAATTTTAGTCAATGTAAGTAAGTTAAATGATAAGAGACCAAAGTGCTGCCTACACCCAGAAGACAGTCACCCCACAAGACAATGTGAAATAAACAATTCAGGACGAGATAACCCTAACCTATCCTTCAGACTCATGCAGAATCTCACCTTTAACCTATCAAACTATTCCAACACATTATAAAAGTTAAGTTTAAAACATATCGTACACATGAGCCGCCTGTCGTCTGCCTTCCCAGAGTATAGCAGGCCACTGCTAACCTAAACCCACGTACAGCTTTACTATATGTCTAACCCATAATCCGACTAATAAACTGCTTCACCCTTAAAGCAAATAAATGCCAGCTTAGATAATGCATCCCACTAACCTGCCTGTGAAGCTTCCTATAGTGGTGAGGCTTTAGTCTGGATTTATTTCTTTTCTCGTCAAGTAAGTCACGACCATCTTCGTCAGGAAGGTCTTCGGAACCAAGGGAGGTTTGCTGAGCGAGTGGCCAAGTCTGCGTCACAAAGCTTCGGTTCCATTTCAATAAAGTTCTTGGCAAAACGCGACACTGGTTCATAGCTTACGGCTGCTAACCTGTGCTGCTTGGCATATCCAGTTAAGAGGGTCAACTGGCACTAATGTACTGTATTTTCAAAGAGATTCCTAAATTCGACTACAGCGACATCTATTGCTGAGATGAAGTACTAGTTAAAGAGCCTATAGAGTAAGCCATATCTTTATTAACTGAAACAAAGCTCCTTTGTGTATGTATATTAGTGATTAAAAGACATTCTATAACCTTACATTTTCTTCATTATTATACACGAATTCATATGTACAATTAATGCACTACACACACAAAGATATCGGAATGTAAAAGTTAACAAATATAGATAACTAACTATGCAAGCTAGACCACTGAAGGAAGCATGTAAGCATAGAAGCAGCTACAAGGCTTTCAACATTGTGACTATATATATATATATATATATATATATATATATATATATATATATAAAAGAATAAACAATGCAGACGACATGCTTACGTCATAGCAACGACAGTGGCGCCATCCCATTGATTGCGATTCCAACTAAAATAATTACCAGATGTCACCTATCAGGACATCAATAAATCTATGGTACAACTTCTTCTCTGCGTAACCGGTCAGCTGATCGAGAGTAAATAAATACAATACGCACCACTGCGTATAACTTCTGGTATATATGTATATTATAACGAGATATTAGGCATTCATATGAATATCACATGTTAACATAACATACTAGACTTACCTACGTATAAAAATCCCTACAAAATGCGAAATCAAACAATATACATGTGAAACTTGAGTGAAATATAACGAGCATGAACTAAATGTTGAATTTTAACATCTTTAAAAATATCAGGCATTTAATGGTATAAAAGAGAATATCCTTTAATACTGTCTATAAACGTAAGATATACAACATTCACACACATCAAAACATTAAGACAAGGAGTGATCAATTAACCGTGTAGGCGGTCGTCTGGCGTCTGAAAGCAACTTTAAAGTGCAATTTTACAGATCGCAACAGCAGAGGTGAAAAAAAAAAATATTTGGCTTCCGTAGAGAAAAGTCGATTTATGCAATTAATTTAGCCTATATTGCAATTTTTTGCTTTAACCCTACAACTTGAACATAACTTCTGATAAAAAAATCTAAATCTGTATATTTTGCCCATTTTGGGACCATATTGGAAGTAAAATTTCGAGATGTAAGGAGAAATCTGTAGCTATGGCAAACTGTGCATTGTTAGTGAGGTGGGAGAAGCAGCGAATGTTACTGCCATAGACAGATTTCACCTCCCGAAAGCTTTCAATTGGATGGTTCAGCCAGCAGGGCAACCCCATCACGGAGGAGGGTAGTAGTGTTACACCAAAAGGAAATCACACGGGTGTATTCCTGAGATATCTACCCCTCCAGCACGACTCTACAACTTGAGCATGATGTTACAACCCTTGAATACTGTGATACGACCCCTTAGCAAGACGGTTTGAGCCTTGGGCAAGACGGGATGGCCCTTGAGCACGACCATATAAGCATTGAACACAATGGTACGACCTCTAAGCATGACGATACTATCCTTGAACACAAAGGCACAACCTCTGAGTACATCTTGTTGGGCCTTGAACACGAAAAGAAAATGGTGAAGAACTGGAAGATGTGGATGAGCTTAAATACATCTAGGTAAAGTCCAGTCAGGATGGTGATGGGGGAGGTTGAATTTAAAAGCAGTCATGTAAAAGGAACGCATTGACTGCACTAGTAAAAAAAGGAAAAGGAAACATGTAAGTTTAAAGAGTGGAAGAATTTTGCATGAAGGAGAGTACCTTTACCAAAGCCTATATATGGATGTTAAACGTAGTTCTATGTATGTCAGGATAGGTAAAAATAAGAACAATAAAGACGTATGATGTATGTCGTACAGTTGAAATCATGAAGATATGAAGAGGCGAAAAGGCTTTGTGGTATGAAGAGGTCTTTAGGAAGATGGGCATGAAGATGTATAGTAGTGCATTGGAGGGTAAAACGAGAAGAGGTAGATGGTAGTAGAGATGGAGAGATGACGTGACGAAACTTATTTGGACTGGGGATATTTCAGGTGATGTTTGAGGAAAGAGTGGAAATTGGATGCTTTGGAAAGGTTTTTATGCATGGAGGCGGTACAAACGGAGACGTTGGTCTCACTTAAAAGATGATCTCAGTGTGTAAAGTGGAAAAAGTAAAAAAAAAAAATCACTTTCATAAGTGTGAAAGTCCTTGCTTCCCTGTACCGTACAAGACACGGGTTGAGGATGAGTGTGTACCTGATCCAGCCAAGTATTTTCGTCTTCACTGAAGGTACTATTTACTTCCTCCAAGGTTTCAAATTTCTTCCAGATTTCAAATTTCTAGTGAGGTTCAAGAGGGTGCACTTTTGATTAATAAATAACATCAATATCTATGTTAGAACTGCCCAGGTCACTGAAGCCATCAACATCAAGTTGGAACCACGAATAGAAAAAATTTACGTTCTTAAGGTAATTCAAAGACCATACAGGCTGTCACTGCATAGATGGACCTTATATACAAGCGAATCAGCATAAATTTTAAGGTAATAATTTATCACAAGTAATAAAACCCTGTTACTCTCAATATCTAATACATGTTCCGAGTGGCTCTATAGAGTGACGGGACCACGCTGAAAGCTTACGTAAAACTGTTACGTACGGTCTGTGATTAAAATGAGTGTGAGAATTACTACAGTCTGAGTTGTTCAAACACTTCCAGAGGACCGAGACTCGTGAAAGGATCAAAGTCAATCCATGTTGAGAAGGAATTCATTTTTACTGTAGTTTATCCTCACAAAATATGTTCCACAATCATAGAAACTGCTGTCTATATCACTCGTTGTTATGGCATACTATACTAAAATACGTTTTTCCTTCTAGAGACCTTAATCACTAGTTAGAAACACAAGTAGAGCGCAAAGATGAATATGATTGCCTTTATCACTGGAGTTGTAATCAAGAAGAATGAAGACTACCTACAGTACAGCATCTTATTGAAGTTATTAATTATTCACTTGCTCACAGATTTGTCTACTGCTGTACTTGATCTACCTTATCTTTTTTAGAGGATAGAACTGAAAACAAATATTCATCATCCCATTATATCAAAATTGAGTGCATATCAACAATTTCTTTAATTTCAGAGGGCGAGCTGAACTGCTAGATCTTGGCGACTGGGGCGTCCCGATGTTTAGCCTGAATTGCAATACTTCGAGCACTGAAATATTGTTTATCTGACTACAATGATCCGGAATCGAACCCATACATACCAAGATGACCAACACAGTGAATACCAGAGGCTGACCGATCGCCACAAGAGAACGAGCTCCTGCTGGACACATCAAAACAATAACAGAAGATTGGACCAAGGTGCTGGTCACTTTGAGTTGGTGACCATAGGCCCATTTCTTTAACACACATCACAAGGGAAATCATGGAATATCTCGTCGTGAGCTACATGACGAAGTATCTCTCGAGGTAAGGCAACCTGAGCCATTTCTGTCATGGGTTTAGACAGATGGTCTCCTGTGAGATTCCTCATAATGATCGCATGACTGGCCACAGTGTCTGGATCGATTCATCCAAGCTGACCTCCTCCTTGCTAGACTTCAGCAAGGCTTTCGGCACTGTGCCCCACCGACGCCTCCTGCTTAATACACTATGGTGTCAGTGACCAAGCCTTGTGGTGGAGAGAAGGACTCTCGACAAGGAGAACACAGTGCACATCAGTCACTGACAGCAAGTCCACCTTGTCCATCTTAGGAGTACCACAAGGTAGCGTCTTAGGTCCATTGCTATTCCTGTTGTGTACATGAACTACGTCAACGAACAAATTAGATCACAAATAAGCCTCTTCACCGACGACAGCATTACCTATAGGGAGATCTCATGATGATGAAGGAGTGCCAACATCAGGCAAGAGTGCCACGCAGATGTGCCGCAGGTGTGTCACACAGATGAATATCAAGTGAAAGTCGTGATTTTACAACTAGGATATTTGGTGGAGGAGTTTCCCATAACGGAACCAGTGTTATATCAGGGGCCTAGTGACCGATCCCCGCTACAACCAACATATTGGGAAATTATTGGATAAGAATAATCTTCTTTCTGTTAGATATGAAAAGAATAACTCAAAAGGATAAAAGTTTCTAAATCAAGTTTCTGTAATCTGATCCAAACTTGGTTACATCAGAGGGCGTCAGGATGTGCCCGGTATGAAGGGAAGACACAAGTTCTCAGACTTGATTATGGGCAACTGAAAAAAAAAAGTGAGGAATTACGACTGAGGGGTGAACTTTCCTCTCGTGGGACCCCGCTTCTTCTTATTCCTACACTTCTGTCGTCTGGGTTTTGAATTATTCCAATGCAAGTAGTGTTACTTCCCACTTAGCTCGGCCTGTTTCCACAACTCTCTTTGCTCGATCAACGTCTCTGGCTCGTCTCTTTCCACACTTCTCTTGCCTGCTTCTCGCCTCTGTTTTCTTGTTCAGAGACCCACATATATCACTGGAACGTAGTTGTCATGGCCACTGAGAAACCTTCATGCAATGATTACATCTCTCCTTAACCTTCTTTCTTCCAAAATGGACAGATTGGGACTTCACTCCTCGCGGGTCTCATACCACTCGGGTCTGAACGAAGATGCCTATTGCTATTTAGTCCACAACTTAACCAATACACAACCTCTCATAACTCCTCCCTCTCCAACAGAGCCCAATTCACGCATCACCAACACAACGTATCTCCCTCCAACACCGATCTCCACCCCACTAGACCTTCCCTGGTCTCCTCCAACGTCAAAACCATCTCCTCTTCGCTCGAGACAACATCTCTAACAAACTCCAATCCTATGGTTTCTCCAGAACCCAAACTCCTTTACCTCCAAACGCTCCTCTCCCTTCCTCCAAGCGCCCCCTCCTCCCAGAGGACACCATCCGGGTACCCAAAGGTCAAGCTGGGTCAACCCTACAACGCGGATCGGAGAGAATGAGGCGGTGTCACCATCTGTGACCCCGAGGTCAGGCGGGGTCAGACGAAATGGGGTAAGGGTAATTCTCTGTACCGAAGGCATGTTGGTCAAAAGTCATTAGAAAGAAAACACGTTGCATTATATCAAATTACGGGAGATCATTATCAGCTCAGATGAGATTAGATGATTAATCTCAACGGTTGATCTTGATCGCTCAGGCGAAGGCGTGATTATATGTGAGCAGGTTGGCTGAGGTGGCGCTCCACCCACCGCCCACACCCACTGTAAAGGGACTCACCGCCCACACCCACTCCACAGGGCATACCACCTCACGCCCACTGTACAGGGCATACCGCCCACACCCAATGTATAGGGACCCACCGCCCACACCCACTCCACAGGGTACACTTACGAACAACTGAACCCAAAACTGTACTCCAGCTCACCACGTAGCATTACCGTAACAGGAGAGGCAATGCATGTATAAACAGAAACATTTATCTCACTATGGGGATACGAACAGCCTGAAGTGATAATGATGACCTCTCCTGGTGGTCATGTCACCTGCTGCTAATGACCGGTCAGTAGGGAATACAGAAGCTAATAAAGTACTTATAAAAGTGTAGGGTGACTATCTCACTGTAGTAATTATTACACAGACGAGTGTGTGTGTGTGTGTGTGTGTGCCTTAAAATGAACTAATTAGCAGCAGCAGCAGCAGCAGAAGCTGTAATTATATATATCTACATTAAATCCTCTGACGACTGGCCCATCACTCGTCAAGATACGCAAGACCTGCTGTAGTAGAGCAGAACAGCTTGGTAGCAGATCTGGAAGTATGAGAGATTTTGCCATCTTGCTCTCCCCGTACCCAGCCAGCATCCTCGACTGGAGAGACGGTGTCCTGTGTCGAGAGTCTGTTTCTGGACATTTAGACCTCGAACAGGCAGGGTCCCCCCCAGCGTGGCAGGCGGGAACGCTAACCGCTCGGCTATGATCGCATCCTAAATAGGGAAATGGCTATTCGGATACTTTTAAGTAATGGAATACCCTTCGTGAGAGTTACCGGGAGAAAAGAGAATAAAGACGGGGGAGAGAGAGAGAGAGAGAGAGGGAGAGAGAGAGAGAGTACTCCCGTTTACGTACGAGGAAAGTTTGCCGAAAGGGGCCGGCCAGGCTAGCGCGTAGCGATCACCGGAGGAAGTTACATAATCACGAGGAACAAGTTATGTGACTTACGTGTTGTAAAGTATTGTGTGTGAGATGGAGCGATTATGTATATATTTATGGACTGAATGCCTGCAGCCCAAGTGTAGTAGATGAGGCAGAAAGATAAGGCAGCCACCTGGGACAATGGAGTGACACTTGACAGATACTGAAGTGCTGGTGGATAGTTCCGGTAGATGATACTCCCATGGTCGATGGCTTCCTCTACCTATTAACTCGAGAGAACGGGAGAGAGTACCAACCTGCCTACTGACAAGTACTTTCAACGAGATTATGTTAGATTAGCGGGGCTATCGCGTAGCGCTCACCGCACGTCTTGCCTGATGAATAACATTGTTCCTCTCAGCTGCCAACTACGGTACATAATCACCTATTCTGGGTTCATCTGGGACTGATCTATACCAAATGTAAAGTCTTCTTTTAAATGTTTCTGTAGTTATTCCACACACGTTTCTTAATTCTCTTGGTAGTACGAGCAATAGCTGTTCAAGATTCATATTTGGCCTGTCATATTATTGCCTGACTTAGTTTTGGAGTGTTTTGTGGTGTTGGAGCAGATTAACAACCCTATATCTTCCGTGTTGAGAGGTGTGAGGTTCAATACATTCTTCTCGATACTTTCAAATGCCTGGTAAGAGGGTTGGCTGTCATATATCTTTCTCTCTTTCTAAGCTATGTAGTTATGATGAACTCAGCCTCTCATGGGAGTTTACATAGTCCATCCCTTTAGTCGCTATTTCCATGGGCCATGGGTCAGGCTTCCCAGGGCCATGGGTCAGGCTCCCCAGGGCCATGGGCCAGGCTTCCCAGGGCCATGGGCCAGGCTTCCCAGGGCCATGGGTCAGGCTTCCCAGGGCCATAGGTCATCCCCTCTCAGGCCATGGGTCACCCTACACCCCCATGTCAACAACGTAACAATATATACATACACAGAGTCTGAGGAACAGTGTTCGGGGGGAGGAATGACAGAGTTCACGGAATAACAAAGAAAGTTAGATTCGAAAATAAGATTTACTTTGTTCATTCAAACAAATTAAAAACAGAATCATCGGCTAACTGTAGCAACAGTTGACACTGAGGGATGCCATCAGTGGCAGGAATATTTAATTATCTTAATCTGTTCATTTTTGATTGACGTCGGCAACACCTGGCGGCGTTTAGTCTCATCAGCTGGTGAACCCCACTTCCTTGGTCAACCCGCCACAACAGCCCCCTGAAACGACCTCTGGAGAGGATGCTCCACCCTACGAGCAGAGGTCACAGTCCTTCCCTCATTTCTCTAAACACTCGTCACTCTTTCGTTTCGATTATCTTTTTCCCAGACAGGTATTTCAGGGTAGGAGGAAAGAGCGAACTAACTAACTGACCTGAAACTGCTACGTATACGTAAATTCAACATAAGAAGCGTCACACAACATGGTTCGACATATTCCGATTTCATAAACTACTGCTTTGAAAGTAAGAGAGAAACATCACTTTTACAATAAAGAGTTTCATAGTTTTTACATATAGTATCAAACTCTGTTGAATTTGTTTTTCTTATGTGACGATTATTACTCAAAAGTTGAAATGAAATTCATTGTGGTGGTATCTCGGATACTGTGTGTTCATGTATTATCTTTGATTGTACGCAGTTTTGATATCTACCTTTATTCTCAACACCTTTTTCATATTTCTAGAATATTCACACATTTTAAGAAATATTTCATTACTGTTAATAACTACACACACACCCACCCACCCACACACACACACACACACCCACACACACACACACACACACACACATATATATATATATATATATATATATATATATATATAATTGGTAAAAAAATATGATACATTATTATGCAGTTAGCAATGTGGGAAGGAAATTATGTCCACAGCACATCTAACTAATTAGCAGGTTTTAATGTTTATTTTAGCAATTTATCATCCAGGCCTGATCATAGTAGCAGATTCCTGCAATATGTACACTCCCATAAAAACAGTAAATTTTTTTCATTTATCCAAAAAAAAAAAAATGTCGAAGTTAAGGTACACGTTGCCCCTTCGTAGGATATCCTACCAGGGAAGAGGAGTCTCGGGCTCTGGTAAGGAACCAGGGGCGTCCCCAGGTCTGCCCCTCCCTCCTCCAGCCTGCTGCACGCCCGAGAGGCGGAGAGGGCGACCCTGACGGAGACAAGACCTCCTGACGGTCGTGGTACGTGACAAGCCGACGCCTCGAAGCCCTGCCACCACCACTTCCACCATCAGCTCCCAGGAGACCTGACAACGCCAGCCCTTTCCCGCTGACAACATCCTCTCCCAAGACACCCCTGCCACCGCCAGCGACAACATCCACCGGCAGGAGCCGATCGCCCGACGGACGTCAGTGACAAGACTTCCAAGCGCACGACGGAGGAAAACATTTTATGCAAAGCCAGATCCATAAGACGAGAGAAATAAGCTTTGCCTGTCTGACTCTGTGTGTATCTTTCTGATTATTTCTCTTTTCCTCTGTTCTCTGCTCGTCTGTTTCTGTGTGCCTCTCTGTCTGTCTTTCCGTCTGTCTGTCTGTCTGTCTGCCTGCCTGTCTGTCTGTCAGTCTGTCCCCGTCATTTTGGCAAAATATTAGTCCAATCAAGTTGTGAGTGTTAGTCGTGAGGTTGCTTGAGTTCCCCATTGCCCTTACATTGAAAACAGATCTTAACCCAGGAAGTCTATCTTTCGTCCCACACTTTTTCTTCTTCTTATTATTCTTCTCCTTCTTGTTCTTCTTCCCGTCTTCCGTTTCCCTCCTGGGCAGCGAGGTGAAGCACAGTACTGGAGGAGACGCGTCACTCCTCATCGGTTGTGGGGCGGCGGTCACCATTGAGATTCACAGACCCGCCGTCTATAAATTGTGATCCATCAGACAGGCCAGTAAAAGCTTTCCCTGGTAAACCTCCAGCATCTCAGGGAGGTATCGGGAGGCCAGGCCGGCCGCCTGTTCGCTCTCAAGTCGGTCGATGCAACCAGCCCTTCTCCACGTCTCTAGGAAACCATGAAGACATTCTAGTCTTCTGTCCCGAGAGAGGAGGGAGTGGGGGGGTAGATGGACATCCAGGGAGGAGGAAGAGGAGGAGGAAGAAGAGGAAGAGGAGGAGGAGGAGGAGGAGGAGGAGGAGGAGGAAGAAGAGGAGGAAGAGGAGGTAGTACAAGAACTCTCAGGCTGGTATAGGGTACTCTCTTTCCCTCCCTCCCTCCCTCTCTCTCTCTGTTGGCCTCCCTATCAGTCCAGGTCTGCTGGCCGCCCCTGTCGGTCCAGGCTCGTATAGTTTAATACACTATATATATATATATATATATATATATATATATATATATATATATATATATATATATATATATATATTTTTATATA
>JAYMFT010287517.1:0-10405 GCA_038088735.1 Panulirus argus | reverse complement strand
AAACGCGAGTGGAGATTATAGTTAGATATGAAAAAGGGACTAGTGAGAACATCATTAGACAACTGTGTCTCAGACATAAGTAACATATTAGGAGAGATACTAATATTTATTTATTGTTTTTTTTATTTGAAATTTATTAGGGTATGGTACATTCTGTGCATTCAGTGGCATTGTCTTGCAAATAACCAATTTTGTAATGTTTTGTATTTAATCAAATGATGATATGTGATAACATTTACAGAGTAAATCAAATTACCATATATTTTTACCTCACAAATAGTTTCACATAATCCTCCTTGAGAGTATAAATAGGAATGTATCAATCAGAAAAGAAAAACAGGTAATAGAATTAGTATCAGACTTTGTAATCATACTCTATCTTAAAACTTTCATGTTATTCTAAACTGTGTGATGAATGTGCTTGAAGACCTTTGTTAGTGATGGCTGTATTGTGACTGAATACTTTGCAAGAGTTGGATTGTAAAGAAATTAAATTCATAAATGGAAAGTAATTTGATTGTTAACCTTTACACAGCAGGCGTATTCTGGAGACTCTTCCCCCTTATGCTTAAAGACCGAAAAGAGGAAGAGTTGAAACATTATCATCTTGACTGCCATCCTTAAACATCAAATGATTGTCACCTCCATCCTTAAACTGTACATTGTTAGCCTCCAACCTGATAATAAACATTATATGATTTTGTCTTCTGTGTAAAGGTTTAAAGCTTACAGAAATAATATGTGTGAACCAGAAAGATGAGTGGAAAGTAATTAGTTATATTGTACTTTTGTCAATGTGTTCATCTGATTAGCTTTACTCCAGAAATGGCAGCATAAAGTAAAAGACTGCATAATCTTTGACAATATTTGCAAGGGTCCAGTATTGAGAATAACTGTCTTTGGTTTTTGTTATACAGGCAAATGTCAACTGTCTGCACAGTTGTATTCTAAACCCTGTCCAGATAGTCCAGTTTTACAAATAATAGATCATCAACCCTATCCAGCCTATATCCAAGAAATTTATTAAGGCTGAGCAGTATGAAGGAGCATCATTATATTATTTTTATATAGGTCAAGACTACCAAGGACTATACTTAGATTTTTCCTGTAAGCTGCATAATTTATGTGCAAATGAGTTTACACATTTTTGTGGGTTTAAATGCAAGTTCCAATTAAATAGAATTATTCTTTTTCAGCTTATATCTCATTTAGTCCTTTCCTCAGCCTCATATACTGGTTTTCTGCTGCATCATATTCCCAGTTACCATAGACCTCCCTTCCTCACATCCCTCCAGTCCCTATGCACAGGTTATATCTCATTTAGTCCTTTCCTCAGCCTCATATACTGGTTTTCTGCTGCATCACATTCCCAGTTACCATAGACCTCCCTTCCTCACATCCCTCAATCCCTATGCACAGGTTATATCTTGGTTCCATGCAGAAAACTGAAAATATGGTGTAGCTATACATATCTTTTAACTGTTGTTGTAGTCTTAGAATGCAAATATTAGAACTTAAAGCTGGTTGTTCATCATTTTGATTTATGATGATTTATTTATTTTTTCATACATGATTGCCGTTTCACGCATCTGTGAGTTAGCTCCAAGAACAGACGAAGAAATGTCGCATCCGCCTACATCCATTCTCTAGCTGTCATGTGTAATGCACCAAAACCACAGCTCCCTATCCACAGCCAGGCTCCACAGACCTTCCCATGGTCTACCCTGGATGGTTCAGTCCATTGACAGCACGTCATCCCCAGTATACCACATCGTTCCAATTCACTCTATCCTGTGCGTGCCTTTTACCCACCTACATGTTCAGGCCCCCAATGCTCAAAATCTTTTTCACTCCAAACTTCAATCTCCAGTTTGGTCTCCCCATTCTCCTGTTCTCTCCACTTTTGACATATACATTCTTTTTGTCAGCCTTTCCTCACTCATTCTCTCCATATATTCAAGCCATTACAGCAAACCCTCTTCAGCTCTCTTAACCACACTCTTTTTATTACCACACCTCTCTCTCACCCTTTTCATACTTGCTTGATCAAACCACCACTTATTATCCTCAAGCATATCATTACCAACCCAACCCATCCTCCTGCCTTTAGACAACCGTATCTATAGCCTATGCCTCGCATCTGTATAATATTGTTGGGACTTTTGGTTTCCACAGTTCTGCACTCTAGTTTATTATGTGTAGTATAGGCATCCTACAGAACATTAGCAGCACTATCTAATTGAAATACCACATTCAAAAGGGACAGAACAATAGTGTGTATATACGACATATGATGGTGTGAAGGTCATGGCTGGCAGGAAATGATTTATCAGTGAGTTGATGAATTTTTGTATTATGTATGTACTGACCATTGCCACCCTCCTCAGTAATCCTTAGCCTTCCGAGACTTCCAAACAATGTCCTGTCTTGAACAGACTCAAAAAATAGATGTGTTGGATTTGGATACATAATGCAGCAATCACTCTAACCAAAAATGTAGAGCGACTTTGGAATAGCAAGGGAATTTGCCCAATAGCACAGAAGATGAGTCTCAGAGGTCTGACACTAGATGGGTAGCTGGCTAGAGTGATCATTGGTGTATCCTCATATGGAACAGATATTCTTCCCTTCAGTAGTTTCTCACTGGCAAAAGAAAATACAGTTCGATTTAAAGTGTCCATTTCTACTGGTCTAGTGTGCATTTTTTATAGAAGCTAAAAAATTCAGTCACAACTTAGCCATTATCCTATCTTCTGGGTGTCATTCCAGAATGGTACTGAATGGATCAGAAATAGTCATTTTGTATTTGTGGGATTGTTATGATAACGGATAACTACATTAAACCAAATATGTATTACAGAACAGGAAGGAAGAATTTACAAAGTATGTTATATGAAATTGGAGAATATTAAAATTTAGATCTACACCGCGATTCGTCAGTATCATAAATAAATAGGTTCACAATATCACTGTATTGTGCACATGAAGTGTGCAACATATTGTAAGAAATACAAGTTAGGTATATCAAAAAATTATGCCAGTGACTCCCTGTGAACCAAGGAATTCTGTTTATATACATTCCATTACTCCATAGCCATTTGCATATGCTAACACAATGGAGGTGTATTAAGTTGTAGCAATAAGGTTTCTGCGGTAGAAGTAGTAGGTAGGAACATTTAGGTGGGAGCATTAGGTTGAAGTAGGTTGGAATATTAGGTAGGAGCCTCTTGAAACACTCTGCTAGAGTTTTCCTCTGCTAGTGGCCTGTTAAGGGTTAGGCACTAAAAGGCAAAGCAGCAGCACTGGAGTTCACCAGTTATGAATACTTTTGCCATGGCCACCCCTTAAGGGAGTCCCTAAAGGTAATGAGCATCATAGATATAGAGTGGTTGATGAATGGAAGGTATTTAGAGAGGCAGTGCTGGCATGTGTGAGAGATGCATGTGGCATGTGAAAGGTGGGAGGTGGACAGATTAGAGAGGGCAGTGAGTGGTAGAATGAAGAAAAAAGTTGTTAGTTAGAGAGAAAGGGAGGTGTTTGGGCTGTACTTACAGGGAAGGAGTGCAAATGATTGGGGATGTATATGAGAAAGTGGAAGGAGGTCAAGAGGAAGGTGCAGGGGTAAAAAAGATGGCATATGAGAGTTGGAATGAGTGATTATCAGTAAACTTTAGGGGGAAGATGTATTGGAAGGAGTTTACTCATGTGCTGAAAACAAGAGAACATGTAGGAACATTGGTGAAGGGGGCAAAAAGTGAAGTGGTAACAAGTACTGATGAAGTGAGGAGGAGATGGAGTGAGTATTTTGAAGGAATGTTGAATGTGTTGAGAAAAAAAGAGGTGGTGAAAGGCTTATGTAGGATGAAATGTGGCAAGGCAACTGGAGTGGATGGTATTGCTGTTGAATTGATAAGAGGGTGACTGTGTTGTTGACTGGTTATTTAGGATTTTCAGTGTATGTATAGATCATGGTGAGGAACCTGAGGATTTACAGAATGCATGAATAGTGGCACTGTATAAAGGTACGGTGGATAAATGTGAGTGTATAAACTACAAAGGCAAAAGTTTGTTAGCTGTACCCAGTATGTTGTATGGGAGGGTACTTTTTGGTTTCAGAAGTGGTGGAGGATGTGTGAATCAAGTATTTGCTTTGAAGAATGTGTGTGAGAAATGGATGGATTTGTATGTGGCATTTATGGATCTGGAGAAAACATATGATATGGTTAACAGAGATGCCTTGTGAATGGTTTTAAGAATATAAGACGTGAGAAGAGAGCTGGAAGAAGCAGTGAGAAGTTTTTATCAAGGGTGTAAGGCATGTATATGAGTTGGAAGAGAGGATAGTGAATGTTTCCAAGTGAAGATTGGTCTGCAGCAGAAGTTTGGGCTGTCATCTCAGTTGTTAATTTGTTTCTGGATGGGGTGGTGAGGGAGTAAAATGTGAAAATCTTGGAGAGAGGGGTGAGTATGCAGTCTGTAGGGGATAAGAAGGCCTGGGAAGTGAGTCAGTTGTTTGCTGATGATACCACACTGGTGACAGATTCAAGTGAGAAACTGCAGAAGTTGATAATTAAGTTTGGAAGAGTGTATGAAAGGAGGTAGTTGAGAGTAAATGTGAATAAAAGCAAGGTTATTAGGTTGAGCAGAGTTGAGAGACAGGTTGGTTGGGGTGTGAGTTTGAATCAAGAAAAATTGGAGGAAGTGAAGTATTTTGTGTACCTGGGAATGACATGGCAACGAATGTAACCATGAAAGTGAGTCATTGGGTAGGTGAAGGGTGTGTGTGTGTGTGTGTGTGGAAAGTGAGATCATTATTTGGGCAGGCCACAATAGGTATATTTAAAGACATATTGTCCTAATATTATTATATGGTTGCGAAGCATGGACTTTTGATAAGACTGTATGGAGAAGGGTGGTTGTGTTGGAATTGAAATGTTTGACGGCAATATGTGGTGTGAGGTGGTTTGATTTAATAAGTAATGAAAGGGTAAGAGAGAGGTGTGGTAATGAAAAGAGTGTGATTGAGTTAGCTGAAGAGTGTGTACTAGAATGGTTTGGACATTTGGAAAGTGAGAGTGAGGCAAGGTTGATAAAGAGAATAATTTTGTCAGAAGTGGAGGGAGCAAGGAAAATGGGGAGACCAAATAGGAGATGGAGGGATGGAGTGAAAAAGATTTTGAGCAATCCGGACCTGAACTTCCAGAAGGGTGAAAGGACTGAATCAGGGCATGGAAAGGTTCATGGGGCCTGGTTGCGGATAGGTAATTGCAGTTTTGGTGCATTGTGGATGATAGCTTGAGAATGGATGGGAGCAGATGCGGCCTTTCTTCGTATGTTCTTGATGCTACTTCGCTGACGTGGGAAACAGCAATCAAGTATGAAGAAGTAATGATCTTTACTAATCTTTTGAGATTTAGCAGTTTGATGTATTAAACTGCATTATTTGATTTCTTTTTTTCTATAGCAATTAACATGGCATGGCCTGAAACAATCTCCGTTGAAAGAAAATTAGAGTGCCTGAAATAGAACTAGGAAATTAAGCAGAGCTATATTAGTGTTTGTAGACCTGGCTGTTAGAGGTGGAAGCATTGTTAGAAGAAGGAAAGACAAATTAAGAAAGAGAATTCTACAGTTCTGGGAAGAAATAGGTATCATTATTGTCAATCTTCATGTGGCTGGTCTCCATGTACAATATTTGGGAAGCAGCAGCCCAGAATATGTAAGTCCAAACCTTAGTACCGGGGATATATTTAGACAGCTCACAATAGCATTGGCTGAATGATACCTGTAGAACAGGAAGAGGGTAGCATAATTACAACAGACAGAAAGGGATGCCTGCAGAGAAATGCTGGCTGCAGAATTGATAAGGTGGATGGCTTTTGATTCCACTTTGGATAAGATAGAGGTTGAGGAAAGTCCACCCAGTTGTGCAAACTGTACTTCATCCTGGCATGAATAAAACTCCTGTTAATATAGAATAGTTGCTTTGAAGGGAATTGATAAAGGTACCCTCATCTTTATGGTAGCAAATTTTGTAACATTCATCATGTGTGGTGTCCAGGACAAATTGTGGGATAGGGTTAGGCCTGTTTACATATGTTATTGCAGGGTTGATATTTAGTGGTTTGCAGCTCAACAGCGGGAAATGAGTGATATTTCGAGAGGAATATAGGGATAAATTGGGTTTTTGCTTTGTTGAATTTGACCAGGTTACTGCTTACCGATTCCAAAATTCTGAGGAATTTTGTATAGTAGGGAGGAGGCACATTTTGTATGAGAGAAAGAATGAGTATTAGAATGGGGAAGGGAGAGAAAATTAGTTGAAGTATTTAGAGTGGAATCATCAGCATAAAAGTGAATAACATTAGAGGTTGAAAAAAGAAGAATGTTAATGAAGAGAAGAGGAGAGTAGGCAGTGGGACAGAACCTTGAGGAACACCATTGTTGATAGGATAAGTAGAAAGATTCTTCCATCAGTGATGTGCTTCTGTAAGTTGAATAGAGAGGAAGCTTTGAATAGAGACCAGAAAGAAGCAGAAAAGCCAAAGTAAGGAAGTTTAGAAAGCAAAAACTTATGCAAAGCTTTGAAGATATTGAGGGCAGTGACTAAAGATTCATGGAACTCCATGAGGTAGGAGAATCAGAGATGAGTCACTAAGAAGAGAAGGTGAGCCATAGCCCTTGCATTTTATTGATAATTAGAAAGAAGGGAATGGAATTCTAAGCATTTTGTTATGAAAGTGAGAGTTGAAGATTGTTTCAAAAACTGTGGAGATAGTAGAAAGCAGTGAGACAATAGCTGGAAGGGTTTGAATGGTTTGCTTTCTTAGGGATAGGCTGAACCAAGGCATGCCTCCAAGAATGATGAAAAGTTGTTAGTTTTTGGAGAGACTAAATAGGTTTGTTGACAGACCATTTAGGCTAGCATGGTTTAGAGCTAGTTCAGAGGCTAATTCCTTTATTACATGAAGAGGTATGCCATCAATAGGCAGTAGTTGTTAGGCAGCCACCGACTGTAGAGGTATATCACTGGTGCTGCCCGCCTGGGTATTGGGAGGATTACTGATGGCTGCGTGATGAGCTCAGCACTTCAGTGGTTGTCGGTTGCACTCCTCTGACTCAGTCTGCTGTCTTTTCTCTCCTCCTTACCCACACGTAGTCTGCTGGCATTCTGTACACAAACATGCAATCTCTCCTTGTCACACACAACACCTGACTCACACAGCTCACTCTTTGTAACTCTAGATTTTTCCTGCAGTGACTGCTGTGCATTATCCCAATGTTTTGGCAAAGTGTAGGAGGTATAGATAGAAGTGGTAGATAGGAGCATTACTCAGGAGCATTAGGTAGAAGCAGTAGGTAGGCTTATTAGGTGGGAGCATTAGATAAAAGTAATAGGTTGGAATATTAGATAGACACATCAGGTAAAAGTAGTTGGCAGGAACACTAGGTAGGAGCCTCTGAAAACACTCTGCTAGAGTTTCCCTTAGGAGAGTTATCTGTAGATTGATTAGGTTGGAAGAGAGGAGGAAAGTTTGAGTTACAGAATTTGTTGGAAACTTTTTGGGTAATGACCAGAAAGATATATCTACAGAAGAAAAAAGGCAAAATTTGTCTATCTGTCTATCTATATCTCTAAATCCCGTTCCCTCTGGGAACTCCCTTAAGGGGATGGCCAATGCAAAAGTCTCTATAACTGGTTAACTCCAGTGGAGAGGCCTATTAACATTCCTTTTTATGAAGGTATGCTTGACTGTTGTTAACAGCTTTGCAATTATTCTGAGCAGAAGTGACAGCATAGTAAAAGTTAGAAGGAAAGATTACTATGACAAAAGCTGTGTCCCAGATGCATTAGACATTGAGGGAATAAAGATTAAGAAAAAAAGAGATAAGGGATCCCACTCTAAACAAGATAATCTCTGCTGTTTGGTCAGCACAGTTGGAGGCATCCTGGCTGGTGAAGCAATACTGGTCTTTGTTACAATTGATACCACCTTAGGTGAAAGGAAAAAAGGAAGAGAAAAAAGACTACAGAAATCTTTTAGGGCTCCATAGATGTTTTCGTTAAAGGTGACTAAGAGGGATAGGAGCAGGAGACTGAAAATCAGGCATCTCTCTCAATCGTATCATGCTATCTTTACATCTGTAATTGCCATATATAAGTCCCCACTTTTTTTCCAAATATTTCTCACACAGATTCTTCCCTAGCAAACACATGGTCCACACATCATCTACTTCCCCTGAAACCAAATTGCTCAGTCTCTAGCTATCATATATTTTTTTTTAGAAAATCAGGGTTTACCACTCATAATCCTCACAGAGTACTCCATTGTTTATCTAGACTACCTCATATGCTCTTGTTCAGCTAAATGACATGTTGCTCCTTGTATACCTCACTGAGTCAGTTAGATTTATCCACAGCATGCCTTATACCCATCTGAAAGTTCATGCTCAGATACCTCAAAGTTTCCTTTACTCCTGGACTATCTACCTTTGTTGAAAGTTAATGTATGGATAGTAGACATTTGCTTGTAATAACAATTTTATGGGGGCTCAAACCTTCAGTCATTCCAGAAATAAAAATCCTGTAAAGTTTTTATATGACCTAGGGAATGCTTAATTTACATTAGCTTATTAACCAACTAACATTTCCTCAAAACTAGGAAACAAAACAGATCGGGAAGATCGAGAACTTCCCACACATGTAGGTGAAGAATTTGCCCATCGCCACAACATGTATTTCATTGAAACTTCTGCTAAAGAAGCTGACAATGTAGAAAAACTATTTATTGAAATCGCCAAGGAACTTACGCAGGTAATCGCACTAATTACAGCCATTAATTTTTTCTGTACAAGCAAATTATTCCTTCTTTCTTTTGCAAAAAGTTACAAAGAATTGGACCTAGAAATATCAGGTTTGATTAGAAGACCATGTGAATTGGATATTTGCCCCCACCCCCCTTTTTTTTCCTTCCATATTGTCTCTATATGCTTGTCCAAGACCAAGTTGTAAATGTTAATAATGTCCCTTTCATTTTGATTAAAGAATTTATACAAGAACTTGCACTATAAGAAAGCATTTATGTACCACATCATTTCATCACACTTTTTTCTCAGGTACTTTATCTACCTGCAGAATTGCTTCTATGTTTTCATCTCTATCCCATTCCCTCTGCAAATCACCTGTGAAAGATACCCATTCCATGTTAGTATCTTCCAGCTTCTTAGAGATCATCGTTTTCAGGTCTTGTGTTTGTCGTGTTTGTGATTTATGTCAAAACTAATGCCCATGTTAGTACATATTAGAGGCTATCTTTGCAATCTTTGCCATAAAATTGAAAATAAAAGGGACAAAAGTTGGTGACAGAACTAATGATTAATATGAATGACCAATAGACAATCACAATATGGCAGACTGCTGATCTTACAAACAATAAAAGTGGCACAGGTGGATTGTCAAATATCCACAATCCTAAGGACCAGTTGGTTGTCTTACTTTGGAATATTATGAATTTTAGAAATACCTGGATTATAGTTTGGGGTAGGAACATATTAAGTGTTTTGTTTGTTCAATACAGGTTTAGATTACATTGTTTTCAAAATATGTGAATATTTTGTTTTTTTTATCCTTGATCACTGTTTTCCATATTAGCTAGGTAATACCAGGAACAGATGAAGAAAGATCACAGTCACTCACATTCATTCTCAAGCTGCCACATGTAATGCAGTGAAACCATGGCTACCTATCCACAACCAAGCCCCTCAGACCTTTCTATGGTTTATCCTGGCTGCTTCATGAAACATATAATGATATATACCAAAACTATTTACTGGTAGTAAAAATACTTTACATCCTTTCTAATAAGTTTCTCTTCTAATTTTATGTTTAGCCTCAAGTTGATCTATCTCTGCATCTCTCAAAGAATTATTCACTGCCAGTATCCATTATCAGGCTGGTTTTAAAAACTTAAAAGATTTGATCAGGTCACCCTTTAATCCTCATTTTCATTTTGGACAGATTTAGAGCAACTAACATTTCCCTCTAACTCAGAGCTCTGTATTCTGGTATCATCTTTCTTTTCCTATTCTGGACCTTCTCTACTAGTTCTTTGTGCTGCTTTAAGTAAGATAACCAAAGTTGAGGAGTAAGTTCTCATTTTAGCCTAATGTAGTATGTAAACAGCTGGCTGAATAATTCCTTTTCCGTATATATATATATATATATATATATATATATATTTTTTTTTTTTTCATACATATTCGCCATTTAAGAACAGAGGACTGAGCCTTTGAGGGAAAAACCTCAATCGGCCCCTTCTCTGTTCCTCTTTTGGAGAAGCAGAAACTGGAGGGGAGGATTTCCAGCCCCCCGCTCCCTCCCCTTTTAGTCGCCTTTTACGACACG
>JAYMFT010287506.1:0-10405 GCA_038088735.1 Panulirus argus | reverse complement strand
ACACACACATATATATATATATATATATATATATATATATATATATATATATATATATATATATATGATTAACGATAGAAGTATATTGTTACTAATAAAAAAATTTGTTAATTTTTATCTCAACTAAATCATGATTTCAGCTTCGATTCCCGTGATATATGCGTCCAATCATCTTCAGTAAAGATGTCCATCACGTGATGAAAAATTCTGTGTGATGGTTCTTATCAGAAAACGGGAAAATTATCTAAAAAAATACGAATGGACGAGAGAAACAAATTCTTATTTGCATTTTTTTAGATATTTCTTTTGCTGTCGTTCTTAATATTAGCTTTATCGGCGATAACCAGTTTATGTCATCAATACAATTGTTATCATTATTATTATCATTATCTCTGTTACTGTAGGGAAGAATGAATTATCAATAAAACTTCACGTGCCTACGTTTCAAATCCTGATCAACTATATAAGACTATACATGTGTCATGTCTTGTACTTTCTGGATTATAGGGAAACCTTCCCAGTATAATTCACAGAGTCAGTACACAACCCACTCCTTAATTTCTACCCGAGGGAGAGAGTCTTTTAGAATATGTGATGCGTTGTCTAGATGCAATAAAATCTGATCAGTTTTCTTTCCCTACAATACCAACCAAAAGGTGGCCACAGAAACATCTATATTTCGTGACACGTATTGTGGGAAATCTTATGGTTTTAGCACGAGCCACGACCCCTATAGCTTATCCGTAGTAAGCCCCTTTGAGGTCCGGTGGGGAGCAACTGACAGTGGTGGATGATAGAAACGCACCTCGAGGAAATGTCTCGTTGTGAAAATGTTATCACTTCTGCGAGTCAGGTACGAAGGTTATACAAGATGGTTATACATTAAAGTCACACATAGCATTCTTAAGAGTTCTTGTTGGTCATTTGATCACACTTTACATTCACACTTGACCATACTTTAGATTTACACCAAGTCATACTTTGGATTTCCATGAGACCATAGTTTAGAGTCACACTTAATTTAACTTTAAGCTAGAAAATGCCACTCGCCTCAAAAGTGTGTATTCCCACCTCTATTCTTTCCGCCAGACCCCAAAGCCTCCTGTCTCGCCAGATTAATTCCCTCATCTCTTTCTCCGTCCACCAACCCCACAGGACAAATGTTTATTTCTCAGTGTACAGCGTCCAACGTTCTGGGTGTACTCCGTCCACTGTTCTGGGTGTACAACGTCTGCTGTTTTGGGTGTACAGCGTCTGCTGTTTTAGGTGTACAGCGTCCACAGTTCTGGGTGTACAGAGTCTGCTGTTTTGAGTGTACAGCGTCCACTGTTCTGGGTGTACAGCGTCTGCTGTTTTGAGTGTACAGCGTCCACTGTTCTGGGTGTACAGCGTCTGCTGTTTTGGGTGTAGAGCGTCCACAGTTCTGGGTGTACAGCGTTCACTGTTCTCGCAACATCTGCCGCCTCGCTAAGGGTTTATGTGATATTGTTGATCACGTCACTTTAATGTGACCTTTCCTGCCCCCGTGTTGATCCTGGCCGTCCGGGGTCGTACGTAGGCAAGTTATTTCTGGTGTGAATCACTTGCAATAAAATGTAGAATTTTTGTGTATAGGAATACTTATTTCGATGACTTATAACTTGCACTATTTATGTCTATTTTGTGGTTTGTGGTTTTGCAGATAATTCTTCTTCTGAATATATTCTTTTCTCTTGTTTTACTTTCTCTAACTGCGTTCGCGTTAAGCTAGGGTGGTCAAGAGGCACAAACAGCCATACACCTTACACAAAACTAGAAGAAAGTACCTGAAGAAATAAGAAAATATTCTTCTGAAAGTTGAAGTTTTCCTGATGCAATACATTTTCTTTCGCAAATGAAAATGTGGTTCGGTTAACGAGTGTAAAAAAAGAAAAAAATCATCGTGTATCTTTCATACGTAATGTGAGGAAAGGAATTGGAGCTTAATTATAGAATAAAGAGCGTACCGGGCATTTCTTGAGGGAAAACTCTTACATTTTGAGAAATTAAATCTAACATCCCATGTCAAGGATATGTCAATCCCCTGACACCGCTTTGTAAGCAGCATCAGTAAGATGAGACAAGGAATGGTCAGTCTTGGGTACGGAAGCAGGCCCTGAGACAGCTCTTATATGCTGAGGGACATTTCTTCTTCATATGCCAGCTAGGAAGACGGTAAAGGATCCTCTTATTCTAGGATTTCATCTCCAGTATCATTCGCCTATTTCTCTAGTGTTCCCCAATCACCTTGACTCACTTTCTGTTTTCTTTTTCTGTGTTTTTATTCCTTTCTTCATTCTTTCCTTCCTTGTTCTTCTGCTGTCTCTCACTCTCATCTTCTTTGTCTGTCTGTCTTTGTCTATTTTTCTCTGTTTCTGTCTCTGTCTGTATGTCTATATGTCACTCCCTTGACCCCTATCTCTTAAATACATCCCTTGCGTCCCCGCTGCCCCATCTTGACAGTGAGGTCATGACCTCGTTCCCTATACTTCCTCCCTAATATATGTGACCAGGACCAGGCTCAAGTCCTTGTATTATATAAACTCCGTTAACTGGTCGGGTACAGCGCCCCGCCTTTATGATGCTGAAGTACACACCATCCTGCGCTGTAGTATATGGCGTCAGTGACATTGATCCTTTAAGACTATAGGATATGTGATTGAAGGATAGAAACTGGTTTATCAAATGATAGATTCTTTTCTAATATAATGGAACACTTGTGTGTCTCACTATAAGATGTATCCAGAACTTCAGGAAACGATATTGTAGGATGCATTACTGTATGATACACTACGGTTGAATGCACTAATGAAGGACACATCTTTTTTCGTATGATACAATGAAAACTGAGCCATGAGACGCATTTATGATGAAGAACTTCCTATGGTCTGCCACTGAGGTGACATGACACAATTTTCCTGTCTGTCTGTTTTTCTGGCTGTCTATCTCTTCTCGAAGTCTCTACCTATCTTAACTATAGACGTGTGCGTGGATAACAGACATCAAAGAACGCCTATGGCGGTATTTTTTCTATCCACAGTGTTTACATGTGAGTTACACTGTGTTGTGGCGTCTATAAACTGATTGACTGATGCTCTAAAAGTTCCTTTGTTGTTTTGATTCTTTGTGAAAAACGAAGTGTAAAGGATTGTTTGTTATCGTCCGCGAAAAAACAACGTTTAAATATTGGAAATAATTTTCACTGATGATGTCAGTCCTATATATATATATATATATGTGTGTGTGTGTGTGTGTAAAGAATCTTGATTAAGTACATATAACATACGACACTTACTCACTGATACATACATTCAGAGGCAAAACAGCACCCACATTCACGCAAACGTCTTTACAGACACGCATTTACTTAGATGCACATACACAAATACGTACATAAGCACTCACACATCCGTCAATAATGTCGAGAAGCTTTAGCTACAGGACAGCATTTTCGTCTTAACACACACAGACACACGCAAGCCTCCTCCACACTGATGCAAAACTGGCAGCAACAGATCGTGCCTCCTCACATCCTTCGGTCCACACATTACCCTCTGCCAGCAGGCAGGAGAGGAGCGGGCCGCTCTCTCTCTCTCTCTCTCTCTCTCTCTCTCACACACATATTCACCACCTACCGTGCCCAGCTTTATGGTTGACATCAAGATCAACATTATTTCCGCTTGCGATGCCACATCATCCCAGTGGCGCCACATATGTCCTGCGGCAGAGTTAATGCTCCTGTAGAAGCGGGAGGGGGTGAGGGGGAGCTGTATAGCCCTTGGTGGCTCTTCAGGTGGTCTACTGCAAGGGTGTGAACTGGTTCTGTAGGAGGTGGAGGAGGAGGGAATGTTGCGATGGCACTGAGGGTTATAGATCGGCGTGGCAGTGTTGTTCATAAGAAAGGTGTTGTGTCTCGGGTGTACTTGAGGATGTTGCAGTTTTCTATACAAATGTGTTGTTTCGTACACGGACGTTCGGTTACTTTAAAGGGCCATTTACTCTATATTTATGGAGCCATAAATCTCCTAACTAGGTAAAAGCGTCGTGGTGGCGTCTGGCTGGGACACTAGGATTTTCTTGTGCGTTTCTTTATCATATAGAAACATAAAGCAGCACACTTGAGCGTTGGGCTGGTCCTAATTTTGCTGAGATATGATAATTGGGTGACTGGTGAGACTATAGAGCCATCAAGGGAGATTGGAAAGTTCTGAGGGGTTTTAGAAAGAGGAAAATAATGTTGTGGTATGAAGGAGATATATGGGGTAAGGACACAAGGGTCTGGATGTTGTACAGTCTTTCTTTCATAGGTTGCATGGTGAGTGCGTCGAGAGGCCGGACAACTCAGCACATAAATTTAATGGTTCAGCCTCGCTGGTAAGCTACTTTGCTGGCTCATGTGTGCCGTCCGTGCGTATGAATGTAAGATCACAGTTTGTCTGAAATGTTCCGTACTTAATTCTTAGAAAAAGAGGGAAACGTGTGATTCAAATGACTACAGCTCTCCAGGGAGGCTGGTCACTACTGAAGAAGACGTCTTCATAGTGATCTATCCTGGGTCTGGATATATGTGATATCTTTCTCTGGTAATATCCATAGTAGAGTCTTTTCCTAATGGTCTCTCGTTACTGTGTCATATTAATCACAACTGTACAAGCGCCCTCTCTCTCTCTCATTTCCTTCTCTCTTGCTTATCTCGTGTATTCTTGCCCAAGATCTGCACGTTTAGATTTACCTGTGGACTAAATCTTCGTTTCGAATTGTCATAAGCAGAGCTGAACAAGACTACTGAGGTCATCATCTGACTTACAGAAGGGAATTGAGGATCTAGCCAGATGGTACGCTGCCTCCCTCACCACTTTACTCAGGCAGGTGGTCGCTGCCGGGCGGGGACGCTAAAGCTTATGGTAACTGCGAAAACTGACAAAAATTTGTAGGTTTTGAAGGAGATGTATCGGGCTTCATGTGAGCCTGACTCTCTTTTGAAATAGCGGGAGTGTTTCCCTCGAAAAGGACCAAATCCGTTGGTCTGTGAGGTGGATTTGATATGAGTCCGTACATCTAATGTCTCTCTGGTTGAGCCTTCATATCTGTTACGTAGATGAGCAAAATCATATATATTCAACAAGTGGCAAGTCTTCTTAGGAAATGAAATTCTACGGTCTTTGGTGAGTCACGCAAGCCAAAAAGAAGCTAAAGTCGCTTTAGTCTGAACAAACCAGCCGAGAAATATCACATAAAGTGGCCAAAAAACTTACAACTATATCATGTATGGAAAATACATATATGAACAAAGATAAAAAATCTTTTGGAGTTTCTGCTCTCTTCTGCTCTCACAGTCTCGTAAGTACCCACCAGCCACACATACGTTTAAAGACCTTAGCTGAACACTTATAACACGTGAGAGATACTTTATACCTGTCAAAGTGCTTTGTGGGTTTGTACCGGCAAAATAAGTCAGGGTTTTGATACTGTGCCGTCGAACCGGCCAATAAAGCCGGTTTATGATGCGTTCCATATTGAGGGGCATATTTATTTATCTACATGCGGATGCATTTTGGCGCAGTGTATACTGAGGCATTTTATGACAGGGAAGTTTATCTTTCATATTCATGAAAATTCTGGTAGGAAAACGCGCACCTTTTTATATGTGTTTGGAATCGTCAGCTGAGAGAATGAGTGCTTTTGTGTACTCCTCAGAGGCTGGGCGTATTAACAGACAGACAGAGGAATTCATAGATTCAGAAACTGAAGGACAAAGGCATATGCAAGCTGCATGTGGGGGTGCACGAGCGCGCGAACAAAAATACACACAAGTGTACGCAACAAAATAGGCACACACACACACACACACATACACACACATAGTCTATTGTGCTTAGGCATTAGAAAACTGGAAGAGATTAAAGTTCTGACACATATTACCTTACTGAAGAACTTGATCATGCAAACTAGAAGTCCACGTCGGATAAGTTCATGAAGGCTACATCTAATAATTCTAACTTAATTTAGTCTATCCAGCACGACGGTACGATGCATTGGCACGTCGATACGACCAGTGGGAACGACTATAAGACCCTTGCCTATGATGACCTGACTTTAAGCTGTAAGTCAGGGTCAGGTCAAAGGCCAGGTCATCACGCCCAAGGGTCGTACCGTCGTGGTGGAGGGTGGTACCGCGCTACTCCAGAGGTTAACTGAAGGCAAACGAGCCACTGGTGCAACAGGTTTACTACAGTGATGAGACGCAGGAGGTGCGTCGTGTGCCGCTTGAATTAATCATGGAGATTATTCAGATGGATTCACTGTTGAGGATGTAGTGAGAACGGTCTCCAGTGCTGAGCTGGTGGCAAGCTAGCGGGAAGCGCTCTAGAAAATTTTAGAATTTTGCAATATCAACTCACCCCCGTCCTCCCCCCCCCCTCCCCTCTCTCTCTCTTTCAATATACTGCTAAGACGGAACAAAAATACGAGTGTCCTGAGAGGGAGATGGAACGATTCTTCAACGTTCTATCCACTGGGATCAGAAATGTGTCTCGAGTAAGAAACAGAAATCCAAACGAAAAATTGGGCAGCTGTTTGAAGAAGATTCCTGGATCAACGAACACAGTAGACACGGACAATGTTTACCTGCAGGAGACGACACCACTGTGAATTAAGCAAGACCTATTGTGAGCACTACTCGATAAACCTGCCTTAGGGAAAATCTCGTCTTATATAAGTAGATACCCTCTTCTGCACTCTCTCCTCTGTTTCTCTTTCTCTCTTTTCCACTAATGTTCCTCTTCCACTACGAACTGAGAAATGAGACCGCCCCATCTCCCCCCATCCACTCCCCACTTACAACACTACTCAGACCATTGTTTCACAGCCTCTCACCGTAGCGCAGCTTCTGCCACTCTCAAATTTCTCTCTGGAGTGATATACCCCCGGCCAAACTTCTCCACCAGTGTTGAAAGTTCTCCGTATTCTCCATAAATCACGAACGTCAAAGATCATAAATCTTTTACTAAATCCTCATATATTTCCTTCTCTTTTTACACTCCATCTTAAGTGCACATAAACGTCTTAAAGCTCAGGGATCCAGGGCTCCGAAGCCCCTATACACGCCTGTTCTGGTGTTCTTGATATTTTTTCCTTGTGTTTCCTCTACAGCTGATTGACTTTCCTCACGACATCAGTAGGTATACCGTCTTCTTGATAAACCTTCTAGTAAAGGTAGGAAGGTCAACAGTATCATATATATATATATATATATATATATATATATCTGACGATAACAACTAGTCGTACTCGTAAATGTAGTGTTAATGCATAACAGATGAATCATATGAATTCCCTGAGGGTAGCATTCAAAGGTGGTAAGATGATTAAGGGTTCAGCGAGCTATTGTTCAATCAGCTTATCACTGTCAGCATTATGAGCGACCTCTTTCCTCCGTGGATGATCAGGTAAATCTCAAACGATTTCAAGGCGCCATCTGTATTATTTCACAAACACCAGCATTCAAAATTATAAAAAACTGATATACTTTTGCAATTACTAATTCCACCTTCGAAATATTAATAACTTTATTGTAATAAAGATGAAATAAACAAAACAGATTCCTTGATTTTCCTGTCGCTAATTATCAGAGACGTGAACAGCTGCCCAGGGTACAGGTCCTGAACTATCTTTACCATTATTGCAGTTGATTCGTGAAAGTTGTTCATATTGAGCTTTGGTTAACTCAGATTATCCTGTATTACGTTTAGATTCTCCTGACCATCATGTTATGTTCTCTACCCTTCCAGTATCATATTTTTTTTCTTTCCACCCCAGAGTCTATATAGTTGCCTCGTCTTTAACTGTCCCCGACTGCGAGTGACACATCCACTGATTTCTGGCTACTTGCCCCGCCACACTTGGCTGTCTGTACCTGTGTCTAGCCGTTCGTGGAGATCTCCTCTCTGGCGCCTGGGGGTGCTGCTCGAAGGACTCTCTCGCACTGTAAAGACACCATTGACTCGCGATAATGAAACACCTGGCAAACATTCGAGAAAACAGGCTACAGCCGACCTCCCTCCAGAAATTTAGTGTCTTTGGGAGCATCCAAGTGTGAGCAACGAGGATGCGATCTTGAAAGAAGTTTGCAACTCGCTGATCGGGAAAGGCAGTTTTATCCAATTATTGACCGTATAACGAGCATGGAGGGTTTTTACATGTTGATGAGAGAGAGAGAGATAGAGATGGATAGATAGATAGATAGATAGATAGATAGATAGATAGATAGATAGATAGAGAGAGAGAGAGAGAGAGAGAGAGAGAGAGAGAGGAGAGGGAGATGTACCTTCACAACAGATATACATTTGATGGAAAACTTCCCAGCTCAGACTGTGCAAGTGCGTGTGGCTGGTTCTTGCTCTCACGTTTGATTTGAAAACCAGCACTGTTGCTTCTCTCTTTAATTCTCTCTTTCTCTCCTTTCGCTCTCTCTCTCTTCTCCCCACTCTATCTCTCTCCGACTCATAATCATACAGAACCTCGTACGCTGACCAACACATACGTCATAAGCATCTTAAACACTAACCTAATCTATAAGTATCACCCACTATCTGTCCTTTAATACCATATGGTCTTATCTTCCCACAGGAAACACTGTATCAGTGACCCGAGAGGTAAGGAGGTCTATGTTGCTTTCTTCCAAATCAAAGATTAAAGTTGTGCGCATGATCTTATTGGATCCACCAGCACTGAAGGGAAGAGATGTGGATGACACAATTAATCAACGAGCGGGTTCACGTTGTTGAGTTTTAGAAACACCTTCGTCATTGAATATCATAATATGAATGAGCGGACACAACAACATACCTTAAAAGAAAACAGAAAACCTTAGAAATGCAGGACAGATGTGGGATGATTTGTCAAAAAGTTTGCAAAGCTTGTTATGGAAAGGGGGCGGTTGCCATGGAAATAAAATTGTACGCAAGGTCTTATCTTTACTCCGGTTGTCAATTAGTAAAGTTCATATATTAATTGATTCCTTCAAATCCTAATGCTTGAATATGATTCCTTAACCGATTGTAAGAGTCGAGTACAATCTTTCTGGTAATCTGGATATTCTTTTCGAATACTTGATTCATTTACAAAGACGGAGCGTCATGGTCACAGGCTAATTCAGATACGCTGATGCTGACATCAACAAAGTAACCGTAAGGTAAGATAAGACACACATACATGCAGGACTGACCTTTCAATACAGCTTTATTTCCATGACAACTGCAACCTCTCTGTCAATGACTGAGTACTTTTTTTGCCATTTCAGTCTTACATCTATCCATACTCTTGACGTTTTTTTCTTTCTTTATATCTTGTTTATCTGATTTTGTTTAGGTGCTGTAGTTATCACGTGTCACCATACTCCCTCTGTCAGTGTTATGACTGCCATAGTATGACAGTGGTCGCCTCGTTCACACCGTCATCTCGCGACTAACTCCTCTGTTCTCTGGTAGATTTAACTGCCAGTGATCTGGGCGAGGGGCATTAGACCAATCATCCTTTACACTTCTGATCTTTATAGACCCTTATCTACTCAATAATCTTTTCAGTCAATCACTGGTTAGAGAGAGAAAAAAAAAAAGGATGGAAAAGTTTAGTATACTTTTTTCGAAAAGGTGAATCGTAAAAGAATTAAAGACTAAAACGCAAAAAGCAAAACATACGTAGTGGTGGGAAGGGCATGAAAGCTGACAAACCGCTCGTTGGCTGTTACTGAACTGCGACCAGCGACCATCAACACCAGAGATGTGATACAATACTTTTCCAGTCCCGTTCCCTTGACTGACAATACACTGAATCAGACTTCCATACTGCTCGCATCGGCGACAGGCTGAACTTCTACGTGTAAACACAGTGCAGTTGATTTGTGGTTGAACTGTGGCGAGACACCGTCACAGCTTTGAGTTACGTCCCCTGAACTGAAGAACTATTTGGTGAATTTTCAGCACTGCTTTGCTCTGAAGCTTATCTTTCGTTCGTTGTCCAGATTCTGAGACGCCATTGGATGGCTCTTGACCAACCCTATATAGAAACCGAAGCTCCCACACTCACGAAGACACAATTCTACCACGCGATCTACATATGAAGAACGAGAATCATCTACGGACGCATTCGCTGAGCCCAAGCAGTTCCCTGAGGGTTTGGAAGGACGTGAAGAACAAATAGATCCAGACGGGCTATCTGCATCTTCAGTGTTGTACTGTGGGAGGCTCTCTCCTGTGTACTTACGGGTCATCTGTCCCTTATACACACTGGCTAGGCTGCTATGTTCTGTACATATGAATCTATATATATATATATATATATATATATATATATATATATATATATATATATATATATATATTTTATA
>JAYMFT010287505.1:0-23937 GCA_038088735.1 Panulirus argus | reverse complement strand
TACAGGCGGAATGTGACACACACACACACACACACACACACAAACACACACACACACACCACACACACACACACACACACACAGGGGCGATGATGCAAGACAGGGGAACAGAAGCCCAAGATGGCTAAATGCAGCCTACGTAGAGACAAGGACGGGAAGTAACACACAAACTTACGTCCAGACTGACGGTAGGAAGTTACTTATACAGGCAGACAGACTGACAGACAGGCTGACGGAAGGAACTGACGAGATGGCATGTGGACATTCCTCACCCTTAGTAATGACGATGATCAGAGCAGCCTCGTGATAACTGTTAGCAGATCTTGTATTCTTTTTCCCTGTAGTTTTTTTGTGTCCAGTAAAACACTCCTGTTGAGTTTCGGGCTAGAGGCGGTTTCTGCTTCCGGCTATTCACAAAAAAAAAAAAAAAAAGAATAATCCGTCGGGTTTATCTCCCGTAAGTCTCCAAAGTCTCAGAAGGTCGCTAGCATGTTCCATCGAAACACGGTAAAAATAAAGAAAAAAGAAATGAAACAGGATTCGAAGCCACACTGACCACCGACCACACGGGATCAAACCCACCATCGGAAGCTGCCTCAAGAATCCAAGAAGTCGGGTACATTAATTGTCGGAGACAAACATACATGACTTACATTACTGACATTTTCCCCCTTGGCCTGGACGGCTTGCATGAAGGTAGGAAGATAATGATCAACCAGTCTCGGGGCCTCTGACCGTAAAGACGATGATCATATGCAAAGGGAGATAGACAACGATCCATCACACAGCGGCAGTTGTATGAATATTCATACGGGCGAGGAACGAGCTTTGTCAAAACCACGACACGTCACCAAACGCCAGCAATTAAAGTATAATTAATGCTAGTCTTATTGGCCATTGTAGAACAGATAACTGTCATTTGATCTCGAGAAGAAATGCCTAAGAACCAGCTCTCTTAGTCCTTCTCGAGTGACCACGTAACCTTGCCAGAACTCAATAGATTATCAACTGGATTATTTTCACAGGAGCGCCAGGAACACAGTGCAGATCCTCCCGCTGTGCTTTGTGGCCATCACACATCTTGCAGAGACCGTGGGCGCCGTCCATAAGAGTGGGACCAGCAGAATGCGCTGTAGGAGCTTGCGTCCTCCAGAGAAACCCCATTCGAGGCTTTCAGAGGCTTCTGGGGGCGATTACTGATGCCGTTTATTCACGGCGTATTCTAAGAGGTGCTGAAACGGATGATATAGGAAGTTCCACTCACAGTGAGTAAGGGAAGACCGTTTTCCCAAATGGTGGTGAGGATGGCTGCGGGGTAGCTTTCATTTTCAGTCAGCGATGGTGTCTCTCCATCAGATGGAGTGATGGCTGAAGTCTGAGGTACCCGTTTGGCCTCATGATATCATCCGTCGCATCGCTGCCACGTTTTCGATTGATAACTGGTTTGGGTCGGTAACTGAGGCGCAGAAGTCGTCGTCTCCTTTTACTACCTTCGGCAGCGGTACACTGGGGGAGAGGAAGGGGGGGGGGTGTTAGAGAAAGCGTGAACCATCACAGAGATGGGTGGTTGATTGTGGAGTTGGAACGGGAATGGGGATAGTGCTAGGTGAGATAGGATGGACTAGAGTTTGGTGAGAAGGGAAGGAAATGTATGATTTTTTCTAGGCTGTAGAAGAAGAGGTTTGTATAAGGAAGGAGGAGGTGAGATGGTCAAGGAGGAAAATGAGAACAAGATAAGAAGGTAGAGGGAAAGCTACCTGCTCCACCACAACATCTAGGTCATGTGGCAGGTCGCGGGTCCGTTAATTGTCACTTGACCTGGCCTGAGCCTGCTGCTGGCCCAGGGGGACCACCACAACCTGGCCTGGACGACTGTCACCCCCGACCACATCTGCCACTATCATGCCCACAACTCACTCCAGCAGGAGTCAGATCCACAGTAGACCTAGAAAACCCTACACCACTCACAATGGTGGCTACTGTGGGCATGTTTGTTCCCCTTTATCCTATCACCGCATTCTGTTATCTCTTCAGAATCTTTAGTTCTCTGTGGGTAGATCTGTAGGTCATATTTTGCCTATTTATCATGGGTTAGATGTTCTAGTTATCCGGAGAAAGTGGAGATACATGATTTTATTCCACTGTTGGTTTTATGGATAATTCAATAATATCAGTGGCATGGTAAGGAATGCAGTTTCACTGATTGTTTCCTGGTAGGAGAGGAAGACCCATTGGTTTTCTAATAACAGTAGATGGAAGGTAAATATTTAGTCGTTCTGGTTAAGGTTTTCACTTCAGACTAATGTCTGGCAGACACTGGACATAGGTGAAGAAACATTACAGGTCCACACATCGTCAAAGATTTAACTTCGGAATGAAAGCAGACAGTTTCACTTCCATTAACAGGGTCAGTATAAGATACGTTATATCCTCCATTTATGAAAGCACTGGAGAGGAACAAATGTCTTCCTAGAACCAGAACCTCCATCACCATAACTGCTGCAGCAGCAGGAGAAACGATGATAACGAAGACGTCGGCGAAATCAGCGAGAAGGAAGGGAGAAGAAAGACACTGTCATGTTTGCTATCTGTCTGTTAAAATGGAGTTGATGATTAGCCGTCGGCGCACAGCAGAGGCTACACGGAGTAACGCTAGTTAAAGCATGGTATCAGAACTTGTGGGAGGGGAAGTACCTGAAAGTGAAGACGGTTACATGACACGGCGATGAATTCTCTCATAGATCGTCGAGGGGTAATTCTTAAGCTACAGTATGAAGACTGATTCACAGGATAAACAGAGTTGGAATTAGTATCCGGGTACAGAAGATCAGAGAGGCATGATACGAGTAAATGCCTTCTACAGAAGAACGATCTGCAAAAATAAAAGAAATGTTCCTAATTGGGACAAAAAATGTTACTAGTGCAAACAAATAAAGTCAGAGTGGTTTTACACCGCGTGTTCCCAGTGCTGGTGTGCATGTCTTCGGTTCTTCAGCAGCCAGCCTGCAGTAGACGAATCCACACGCAATAGAATCAGGGTCTAACGACAGTCTTGGTTATAACATACAGTGTCTTGCATAAAGAAGTAGGTAACCCCCTAACGGCTGACCGAACTTAAAGGTGAATGCAGGAGGCAGAAGCTAGCAACAGTTCATGGAACCTAACTCACTTAGGATGAAAAGGTGATAGGTTTGAGAAATGGACCTCATGGCAGCGGAAGACCAGAAGGCTATGACTTTCTTCCTTACTTTTCTTAATTCCCTCTGGGTCGCAGCGCTATCTGGGGGCTCGTAAAAACTGGGATAGTTGGATGGACTCACAGCACTTGCAGCCGACTCATAAGACGATCCCCAAGAGGCGTGTAAAGAGTTTCATAAACTTGTGAGTAACAACGAAGCTGTTACAACGAAGCTGTTACAACGAAGCTGTTAAGGAATGTGCACAGTCGGTTGTCTCGGTCGGTCTGTGAACAGCAGCAGTCCCAGCAGCAGCAGCAGCAGATGCAGCTTGCAGTACGGTGATGCAACGCCAACACCAAGACGAGCTGAAGAACGTGATGAGGCCTTTGTCTTGCGGAGGCATTACCCTTAATTTGCATGACACGGTCATCATCATCTTCAGAGCGCTTGGTCGGAAATTAGCATTAGGTTATTGAGAGCTGAAAAACGTGGCAGTTAATTCATATGAGCTTCGTTCTCGTCCTTTGAGAGTTAGAATTACTCTAGCAAAAAAAAAAAATAAATAAATAAGGCTACGAAAATGTACTCTAGTGAAATATTATAACAACTTTAGTTTGCAGACACCCTCTTTAAGCTTTCTAAGGCTTAGTTAACTACGAGAGAAGGCTAGGTTAGTAGGGCAGTCTAGTTAGACTTGTAGACTGATAAAGGAAGGATAAAAAAGTTGCTTTTCAGAATGCCAGCTGTAAATGGTAATGTTTTCATTACAGGTAGTGTGTGTGTGTGTGTGTGAGACAACGTCTCATTTCATCTGGTTCTTTAAGCAACCCCTTCTTTGGGAATAATCTCCTTTCGTTTAAGAAAAAGACACGAATAACGTAATTTACGTCAGATATTCACGAGCAAATAGAATGGTTTCACCTTCGAATATACTTGTTTTACTGTTGTTCTGGTCTGTACACCTGACAATCTGGTTTACCAGTCACCAACGCAAGAGGTAAAAAGATCATGTAACATCCACATCACAAGTTTGCTGTTCATTCATCCGTGCAATGGTCAGTCCACATCAGCTTACGGAAAGCTTAAACACGATGGAAACGCAGCGTCACCATCAGCAAGGTGAGAGCCAAGCACCAGCAGGAAAGGGTCGGTGAAGAATTTTAAGTAATTAAAGCACGACTTTATGGTTCTTCAGCACGACTTCATGATCCTTCGGCAAGACGGTACGACTCTTCAGCAGGACGGACGACCCTCGCTCTGGCTTTTCACTTGACCTTTAAGGGTCGGGCCAAGGGTTACGCAATTATACTCAAGGGTCACCAACAACATAGCCTGACCGGCCGTGTCCCACCAACAACATGGCCTGGTCGGCCTCGTCTCACCAACAACATGGCCTTGTCGGCCTCGTCTCACCAATGACATGGCCTACCCGGCCTTTTATCACCAACGACATGGCCTTGTCAGCCGTGTTCCACCAGCAACATGGCCTTGTCGGCCTCGTCTCACCAACAACATGGCCTGGCCGGCTGTGTCTCACCAACAACATGGTGCGGCCAACCATCTCCGGGTAATCCTAACAGGCTCCTCACCGCAGACATCTCGTTCAGACCGCAGGATCTGCCTCGGGGGTGGCATCCGACACAGTTTGTTAAACACATTCATACCTGGCAGTAAATAAATGCCAGAGAGACTCATATTTTGAAGATGAAGACCCGACGTGTTTGCAAGAACGTACAATAAATTCTCTTGCAATACGAGAAGTAGTAATAGCGTCATATTGCTGAATAGCTTTATACTGCTAAATTTTTAGGGCCGGTTGGACGTGTTCATCCAGGAAGTGTGTTCTGCGTGAGGATTCTCTCGTAGTTCATCCTGGGTTTGCTGAGTTACCCTGCTGGATCGAGGGGTTTTCTAAACTCGCAAGATCGTGTAGCTTAGTTACTCTGCTATGGTCGCCAGTGCCTGCTGCATATAAGTTGAGAAACCTCTATGCCATGAGAGGGATGAGGAACCTATAGTTCCTGGTATATGACAAGGTGGCAATACGTTCCGATCGGTAGATACAAAACTATTAGCATCTTTTTATAAAGAGTCCCAGCAAACAGAAGGTTGGGGTCTGATTACGTGCAACGTCAGACATAACCAATATCCCTTTTGGACAGTGCCTGGAAACAGAAGTTCGTTCTGGATCTAGTACCATGGTCCCCTTTTGCTGATACCTGCTGGATCTGGTACTGTGGTCCCTTGTGCTGATACCTTATGACGGCTAAACCACAGCTAAGATTTATACGAATAACACATTCTAACACTAGCTGGAATTCCGTCACTCAGAACACCATTATCCTTGACTAACATTAGCCAGTGTGACTCAGTCTCACAGACCACAAACACGTTGGAGTGATAATCCTCAAAAATCGGCTCCCTTCGAACATCTTGTTGCTAGACCCACTGAGATTCACTGAAGAGGTTCCTAAACTGCCCGAAACTGACATTTGGAAACACCTAAAGTCGCCTACTGAGGAGAGTGAATCCTGTTGACTAACAGGGAACAATTGAATGTCACCGTTTATAAAAACGAACAACAAAACCCGATCGGTTCCCAAGCAGGTGTTATTACACGAGGTTTTATTACAGCGACCTTGTACGAACGAGAATCAAATCGGTTCGGGTATTAGCTGACCGTTTGATCAAAGTTGTAAGCATTGTTGCAATACAGATTGGTGGAGTGATATCTCCCGAGCCGATTTTCTGGAGTGTGTTTGCCTTGTGTTTGCATTGTGGGTTGTCTTGTGTTTGCCTTGTGTTTGTATTGTGTTTGTCTTGTGTTTGCCTCGTGTTTGTCGTGGATAGTGGTATTTAGTTCTAATAAAGGTGTTGCCTGTGTATCGTCAGATGACATCTGTCGGAGATGATATCGCGGTAAAATGTGGAAGTTGCTTTAAGTCCTCACGTCTGAAAATACTGCTTGTCTTCCAAACTGCTCAAGGAGCAGGATACATTTGAAATCTTGGGAGGGGGGGGGTTAAAAGTTATGTAATGATATTACTCTATGTGCGAAAACCTCAGCAGATTACAGCGCTCCTGAACAGTGAGGGAGATAAGCTGCATGTTACATTTTCGTCCTCATTCAACATTGCTTTTGTTGCCTCTTCCCTCTGTACGTGTTATCACTGACGTGAACGTGTAGCGAGAACCCGTTATAAAGAGCGGCAGGGTCATCACGGTGGTACTATTACCGTGCCTGAACTGTCCTCATTTGCATGCTCGTCTTTTGCCGATAGAAACACGGGTGATCGCGGACATTTCGCCGATGTCTGAGAGGGTTAATGATTAGCATCCTCCTCCAGGGAGGCGATGATCATTTTCCATTAACAAGGACCGGCCTAATGAAGCAAGGGGTGCGATTAATTTAAACCAGTGGGTGGAGAGAGAGAGAGAGAGAGAGAGAGAGAGAGAGAGAGAGAGAGAGGTGCCTTGTTATAGGGATGGGGTTGGATTCTTTGTTTATTCTCAGGACTCATGGTATCTGAACCCGCTTAGGATTATCTAACCTTCAATAAGTGATCAGTGACTGGAGATTAATCACTGTTACACTTTTATGTAGAATCCGCCTGTCCAAACACCGCAAGAAAGGCATGATAATGATAACAGTAAAGATAATGATAGTAATTATGGAAATTAAGATGAAAACAGAAAAAGTAGTGTTACTGCTACTACTACTACTACTACTATTAGTACTACTACTACTTGTGATAATAACTATGATAATGATAATGATAGTAGTAGTAATAATGATTAAATTTTTGATAACGATATCAAAATCAAGAGTAAACTTTAAAACGTAATGATATATCCAAAAATTTGCTGGGAATCGTTGACAGGTTTGCGAGAGCCTGGTTCATTATACTTATACATTAATCACGTTTAAAATGAGTCGAGAAGAATAATACTTTAAGGCTAAATCTTTTTTGTAAAGAGAATCCTTATAGTTCGACTCTAATGCAAGGTACAGGGGAAGGTGGCCTTTTGAACAGGGTACTGACATGCGTCCTCAAGTGAACTGCAGGAGAGGAGGAGTGAACCAACGTCCTGTCACTGTGGTGGTGACACAGAGCTCCTCCCCCAGTCGTGTACAGACAGAGGCGTGCTCACCGCCTCTGTCACCTGAAGCAACTTGGAGTGTCGGCTCAGACTTTTATTCGGCAGTTCGTTTGATGACAAGTGTCGGATATGTATTTTGTTTTTGTCTATATTTCTATGTTCTGAAACTTAAGAAGTAAATCTACCTTCTACTTTTCATTTAGACTTCACAGCCTCGCTTACCTTTGCTTCCTGGTTCATCTCCTGCCGCCCTCACCTCTTCCTCCGCCAACACCTCCACTCCTCACCTGGACTTTCTCGTCTTGTCTTTCCTGAACTTGCCCTCCTCCATCCCACGGGGTTATCGGAGACACCCACGTGCCGGCTACCTCAGATCCGGTCGCCGGTAATGCACTAGACTCGCCTCCCTCGACCTTTCCCACAAGTTAGGGTCAAGTCTTATGTAAAGGAGTTCGATGTTTGTGGCTTGAAAGACACTACGTAGCTCAGGCGACTCGAGCTGTCTTATCCTGGCCATCATGAGATTCCAGAGTGTCAGTTTTTCTTTTTCCTATCTTGTCTGTGGCATGTAATACAGCCGTACTGAATCAAGCGGTAGATACCCAGGGTGTGGAATCGCGCGGGCAACTTTCCACTCTTCCATTCCCCTTACAGCATTTTTAGTCGGTCCGCCATCCCGTAGCGTGGTTGCGGGTAGCATTCACCCAGGCTTATTCTACAAGAGACGGATATGTGGCTTTCCCTCGTCTGCTACTTACAGAAGCACGCAACGCTTTCTAAATGCAAGGAACACACTTTTATATTGTAGTTTCTCGGAGCCACCGCGGTGAAGTGTGACTTGTGACTGAGCCGCTCAGAGTACAGAGTGACATTTCAACTCAATTTTAGTGAACTTAAAATGCCACTAAAAAGAATACGGCATATACTAGAAATTCCTCGGATGATAATCCGGTTAAGAATATGTACCGGTATGTATATCTTTACGTAGTAGATAAAGGTAAAACGTAGCCATTTTATTGCCAAAGACGACGCTTAACACAGATCGGGTATCTTGCCGGTAGACCAAGCTGCTTTGTCGATGTTATCAAGGTATACTTTGAATGGTCAACAGGTACTGCCTATCTGTTGCAAAGAGACCCTTTTGATCGCAATTTAGCTCAGCCTAGCCTAACATAACCTAAGCTAACCTTACTTACATCTTGTAAGAATCGAACTCAGAACACATATGACAAGCAGGCTATTGCTCCGAACTTACTAAATATATTTATTGCCAGCAAGTAGAGTAATGGAGTTTATCTTGTAATGTGGAACAGGTATGCTCCATAAACTTAGTTGATAAAGGCGATCCATGACGCTTAATCCTGTGTCTTGAAACAGACTCATAGTTCATAAACCCTTTCTTGAAGCACTGAAGCAAAGTGCCTTAACGATGGAACTAATAACGCAAACAGAGGATTATTTAATCGATTATCAACTTATTAGACTTTATTATTTTCTTCTCTTTAGGTGCAAACAAGCAATCCAGTGCCAAACAGTTTAACAAATAACGTAAAAGAAGGAAGAATGTTGTATTCATAATCGTTCTCTTCGTGTAGGTCAGCTAGATGACTCAACCATCCAGTCATACCTACACTATACAAGCAAATAGATACTGATACGTGTTTTAAGATGTATTGTGGATAGAGTCGCGCGTTAAGGAGAAATGGAGCATTCATTAGCGGTATTGTGCCCCGAGTAAATGTCCGAAGAATAGCACTGTCAAGCACCGGAGTCGTGATGGACAGAATTAGTCATCGCCTGTGTTGAAACCCTGATACTATCGTCCTTCCTGTCCGCCATTCATAAGCCCCCATGGCATTACCAAGAGTTCCGCCTAAGTTGCCCAAGAGTGGCACGAACTGTTTCAAACGCGCCAACCTCTCCAGTGAGTTTCCCCAGACATCTAGAGATCACTTTGTCTCCCGCATCGAAACAGGTCAAAAAGTTAAAAAAAAAGAGGTTCTTTGCTAATAATCTTAAATCCACGCTATACAGCCACCACCGATCCCTGAAGGAATTTAGGGTACGTTAACAGAACTTGACCTAGTTTTATAAAGGATCATGACGAATGATGATATACGTCTATATCATTTTAACATCCGTATTCATATAACGTTTAAAAACGTTCGTGAATGTTCGGTTGGCTGGTCGAAAATGGCTACAAAGTTAGGGAAGTTCTTTCCCAGTAATCGATCATGTTACTGATACGTCATTTGGTAGTATGGAAGAACACAGGGTATATAGAAAGTTGGGGTCGTGCCATTTACTTATTTTGAATACCTGAGGTCAGAAAAAGACCATTTAGTAAATGAAAAATATATACTTTACCTCTCGTATGAGAGTGCGTGATTAGGATTCTCCCTCACAGACAGACAGACAGACAGACAGACAGACAGACAGACACACACACACACACACACACACACACACACACACACACACACACACACACACACGTCCACAGTAGCTCCCTTGGGGAGAACATTATCGCCAGAGAGACCGTGACTCCGCTCGGAAAATTGGAGGATAATGAGGAGTTGTACTGGTGATGTGGGAGTGTGGTTAGTGAGTGGTGCACGTGCGAGCGAGTAATGCACGTGTTAGTGGCACACGTGCTAGCGAGTAGTGCACGTGCTAGTGGTGCACGTGCTAGCCACTAGTGCACGTGTTAGTGGTACACGTGCTAGCGAGAAGTGCACGTGTTAGTGGTACACGTGCTAGCCACTAGTGCACGTGTGTTAGTGGTACACGTGCTAGCGAGTAGTGCACGTGTTAGTGGTGCACGTGCTAGCGAGCATTGTTTGTTGCGCGTGCTGCAGGGTGTTGGGCGTGTTAATGAATGCTGCATGTGTCATTGGAACGTTGTTGCACGTGCTAGTGAATGTGCACGCGTTGATGAGTCTTGCGCGAGTTCGTGAGTCTTACACGTGTTAATGACTGCAGCACGTGTTAATGAATGGCGCACATGTTGCACGTGCTAGTGAATGGCGCACATGTTGCACGTGTTATCGCAAGCAAGACGTGCTGGTCGCCGGCGACCTTGCCACCGCTGACGACCCCAAGAGAAACGTAAGTTCCCGACCTCACGTAAGTCTTCCTTCTGAGGTGTGTGTTGTGGTGAGGGTTACGACCGAGCTGCGCATGCCGTACGATAATTAGGGTAATTAGAATAATTGTAAGACACGATAACTGACTAATGCTAACAACTTGACGAGGTGAAGCAGAGAGAAAGGAAGATAGAACGGCAATGGAAAGGGGAAACTGAAACGAAACCTGTCGTGGGAAAATAATACGAAGCTGGAGCGAGAAGGAAAAGAAACTGAAGCACAAAACGAGAGACAGAAATGTAATAGGAAACTGAAGAGGATAGTAAACGAAACTGAAACGAAACTAGAAACAGGAGAATAATAAAAAGCCTTATGGTTTCTTGGGAGTCACTCCTCTCTCTCCACGGGGTGGTAATAACAGTCCAGTTTCCCTCCAGCGGATTTACCAGGAATCTCACGCTACGTCAGAGGCTAGTAACAAAGAGATTAAGAACAAATGGCATATTTCCTTTTTTCTATTTTTTACCCTCACTTCCAATGTCGTAGTCAGGTGGGTAGCGACAAGGTCGCCTCCACAGCCGACTCTTTTGTCCTTCTGGAGTCCTCGTAGCAGCCTTCAAGGATCGTAAGAACGACCTACAAGAGTAACGATCTCTTGACTCTCGTAAAGTGTGAAGTTCTCGAGAACGATCTGATCGGGTCTTCAGCGGTCAACGAAATGAGCCTTTGATTGAGTTGCTTGACTGGATCGTGAAGCAGTTTGACTGTATCATCAAGAGGTGCTTGATGGAACCATCAGGAGCCACCTAAGTGGGTCTCCAAGAGCTACCTAACAGACTGGATCTCCAAAAGCCACCTGACTGGATCGTCAAGAGCCACGTGACTGAACCATCACGAGCCACCTAAATAGGTCTCCAAGAGCTACCTACCAGACTGGATCTCCAAAAGCCACCTGACTGGATCATCAAGAGCCACCTGACTGAACCATCACGAGCTACCTAACTGGATCTCCAAGAGCTACCTGACTGGATCTTAGAAGAGCCATCCAACGCGATCATGAGTGCTCTCATAATGTATTCACATGTCTGGTAGTGAGATGATGTTGACAGTATGGGATGATGATAATGATAAACTAACCTCACCGAGTAAATGACATCGAATTACGTGGATGGCTTGATAGCCCATAACACTCACGCCAGCTGTCTCCCCTCAACCTTGGTTCCACTGTACCAACACGTACCATACGTACCGTCAGAGCTCCTCTTGTCACATAAGAGAGATAATGGGTGGCAATTTCAGGTTGGATTTTCTGGAAGGAGCGCAGAGAGAGAGAGAGACTCCGCCAACCGTAACCACCACAAGAGTAGCCGGACGTAGAACAACGAACGTCACATCTTCCATGTTATCATGAGATTGAATAGTTCTTCTTGCTTTTGCCTCTTGCGAGGGAAATCAAGGATATAAATTCCTTTGCTTGGATACTGTAAGGTTAGTTTAGCATCTTACCTTCAGGGGATATCACGAAGAACCTTCTCCTTCTTCAACCGCTGGATGCGATCAGTCTTGTTTCTCTTGGGCCAGACCCGCGACCATGAAATGCGTCCAGGTGACATTCAGAAACCCCCCGCTGCCGTGGTTTACATCCCCTCCAGCAAACGTTTGACACACGGATAGATTTGTTTAGGGTGTGGTGAACCATGAATCGGAGCGGTGGAGTGCGTGTAAACTCAGAGGGTAATGAGTCTAATGGCAGCCTCGGTCTGTGTAGGAATCATACGGCAATTGCAACACGAGGCTTGATATTTCCACTTGTTAGAGCGATCACACCGTTCACGGTGCGAGGAGCTGTGTGACAAGACACTCTGTCTCCGATGGTTTATGAGCTTACCGACTCCAGCAGCCTTGAGGCGTGGGGTCGCCCCACTGCTGGTGACGAACACACACAACTCCTGCTGCTGCTGCTTTTGGTGTTACTGTCGTTACATTCTTCCTTTTCTTTTCTGTTTCGTTCTAGTTCCTGTGCTTTTGTTGGTATTTCACTGTAGTCGCGGTTTTTTGTCGTTGTGGATGGATGGTCCTGCTGCTGTATTTGTTCTTGTAGTTCTCGCTGTTGTTCTCGCACTTGCTGTTCTTCTTTTAGTTCTTGCTTCATTTGTTCCTGTAGTTGTTGTCGTTGTTTACTTTCCTTTTTGGTTGTTACCACGTCAGATTTTCTTTCTGTTGATGATAGTCCTGCAGCTGCAGTTCCTGTTGTAGCTCTTGTCGTTGCTGCATTGATGCTGTCGTCTTTGCTGTCATCGAACTGCTGTTTTCCCTGCGTATATATGTGTGTAGCTTCTTCCAAGCATATTAATAGTCATCGAAGCTAAGAAAGAGGAGGATAGAGATAAGGAGAGGAACATAGATAGGTAGAAGTGGAAGATGGGATAGACGGAGGAGCTTAACAAAAATGTAAAGGCAATGTGATGTGAAGGCAGTGTGATGTGAAAGCAGTTTGGTGAAGGCAATGTAATGAGAAGGCAATTTGATGCGAAGTGAATGTGATGTGAAGGCATTATCATGTGAGGGCACTGAGATGTGAAAGCAGTGAGATGTTAAGGCAATGTGATGTGAAGGCAGTGTGATATAAAGAGGAAAGATATTTTAATAGGACCTCAATCTACATCAACAGACACATGCTAATGAGATAAACAGCTGATAAATGAAGAAAGATATAAGAAGTCAAGCAATACCTGTCTGTGGATGTTTTCGGCCTGAACGCATTTGTGATAAGTGACAAACAGAAAGAAAATAAATATTTATGCCTCCCAAAGAATTAAAACTTATTTGTTACCCCTTTATTTTTTGTGCCCAGGACTTGTAACCTCGATTTCTAAAGACAGTCTCGATGAATCCAAAAGGAACACTCGGTATCTCTCTGCCTTGCATACAGAGCCATAAATCTCTCTATCTCTCTCCACCAGTCGATCTCGCACAAAGGCAAACGCGCTCTCAGTGTGTTTACAAATAGGAAATTACTTCGATAGCCAATCTTAGACTCCGCCTATGACTTTACTTCACAGAAATACCGATCTGTTGGTAATTAGTACAGGTAATTCAAATGCCTTTTGACGTAATAATGATTAAGAAACTGGGAACAAGGTGTATGTAGAGTTTAAAATGGCTCACTTTAAAATGCAATGTACCTTAAGTGATTTATGAAAGCGGCTTGTAACATCGGCGTGAGAAAAGTAATTCCTCACGCCCCACACACACCCTTCAATCCGTCTCGCTCAATTCTTGATTAATTTTCCACGCTAGCTCTCCTCGCAGCTGTCGTTAAGCGGAGTAATTCTCGTTAACCTGGCTTGGTTCAGGTATGGATGGACCTCAGTCTTCGTTGATGTTTTGTTATGATCGGGTTGGTTATCGTTGTTAATTAGCGTCCGCAATTACCATAGTGCAGGTCCTCTTTATTCAGCGTTTCTGTGTAATATATATTTTCATTATCAGGTCCTTTCTGGCTTAGCTCATGGTTACGCTAATGTAGATTAATCTCCTGCCTCATACTGTGGCGTAACGAAGGTTTCGTAAATATCGTAGCGCAGTAATCCCCATGGGGTCAAATGCTTCAGTGATTACCGTAATACTAGTTTTGGGTGTGTTGACAGTAGCTTTGGATTAATCTAAAACCAGTTTTTTGACATGGTGAAACCACTCGTAGTGGTTAAGGTCTCTCTCTCTTTCTCTCTTTCCTTCTCTCAAGTTAAAGTCATTCGGCCGAAGCTGAACTGTTTTTAAGAGAAACTTACGAGACAATGGGAATGAGAAAGAAAAGTATATTGTTGAATGCTTATATGTGCTACATTTGTAGGTCTGCGTCCCAAATGTGTGCCACATATTTAGGGTTTATCACTCGTGTGTAGTAAAATATGTTGGGTTGTATCACTCAAGGGTACCATATATGCAGGAATGTGGCACTCACGTGTGCCACATGTGTAAGTTTTGTTGCCACTGTGTGCCACATATATAGGGCTGCTGTGCCGCAAAGGGAGCGTTCATTTACTCAGCTAGGGTTTCGGTCTTATCACGTAGGGCAGAACGCGTTCACATAGCCAATCACCTAGCCAGGACGAGAAAGACCTGTTGCGGAAAAGAAAGATCTCTTCATTCAACCAGCGTGGTGAATGGGTAATGTACCTCTTAGTGGGGAGTCAAACCTTAGGTCCACATACTGAACGATAACACTAATTACATTGTAGACCTCGTTTTGAATAGATGTTGGTTCACTGACGTGGAGTAGAAGTCAAAGGATTGATGAAAGAAAGTAAATATAGGAGGAAAAGACAGAGACGACCGGGCATGATAAAAGCTAGATTGAGAGGGCAGAAGAAGTTGGATGAGACTCGACCATCCCCAGACATTCCATTTGTTTTTCCCATCAGCTGGATGAGCGTTGGTCGCCGATCCAAGGCCTGTCACCTCGTGTCTTGGAGCCAGCAGTCCGCGAGGTCCTTCGCAACTCGCTGATGAGTGTGTAATGACACAGGCGAATATTAAGAGCCACGTTTGCTAGACGTTTAAGATTCTGTGGCGAGGAGGGACGTCTTAAAAGTCTCGTTTGTTCTGCTTTCTCCTTTCAAGGGAGTGTTTTTTTTTTCTTCTTCTTCTTTTGTGTGTGGCTGTTGTTGACTTTAAGTTTAATCTTTTTGCGTTGAGGCGAAGTATGTCTTGAAGATGTGAAGGTAAATGGGAAACGTATCATTTATCATAAACGTATATGACTATTGATTTATTTGATTTTGCATAAACCGTCTCACAATTTTTTAAAGAAAATCAAGATATCCGTTATGCAGTATAAAGAGGAAAACAATTTTATATGCAGGACTAAAGAAAATTTTCGTCTTTAAACACAATCACTAAAGATATATGCCAATGCAGAGATAGCTTTACCGCATCAGAACCCCAGTTCTCCGCTGAAATCAGTCGGGCCTTAGCGAGAGCGAAGGAAATGAATAGGAGCAGCGATCATGGCCGATATGCTTCCTGGAATGTCGTGTTGGGGAGTGTGGGACTGAGGCGCTGTGATGATGGCGTCGAGCCACAACACACTCACTAATAAGGCCTTACTCGCCTGTGACTAATGCCACACACTCATTCCAAGGACTTACGACAACAAAGGAGGGACATACTATATATATATATATATATATATATATATATATATATTTATATATATATATATATTGATAGATTAATGGGGGCTATTGTATTTTTCTTCTCCATTATTTGTTATCAGTGAGACAATGCTTATATCAGGGTCGCGTTCCTGCAATGAACGGATTAATATATTTTTTGAGAAAATGAGTGTGTGTGTGGTTTCACTGTTCATTGCTGACATGGAATTCCTTAATCTCTCGAGAACGACGATGCAACCTTTTTAAATATAATGGCCTGACCTTTGACTTGATCTCTAAGAGTCGGGTCAGAGGTCAGGTCGTCAAACATACATTCCTCCCCCCCCAAAAAAAAAAAAAAAGAAATACTACCGTCGTTCGAGTTGGAGACTCGTACTACGCTGTTTAGAGGGTCTATCCGTCCGTCCGTCGTGCGTTCCCCTTAACCTCCGGCAGCGCTTGAGGTTGAAGGCTAAAAGAACGAACGGGGATAGAAAACAAAAACGCAGCGATCAGTCCCTGACGAGGAACGGCTTGCGGGGCGAAGACAAAGGGACATAACGCGTCTTCGGGCTGTTCCTTTGCCTTTGCGGTCCAGTGACAATAAGATCATGGGGTTCTCGAGACCTCCCACCGACGGGTATGACCAACTCCTTCCTCGTCAGACGAACCGTGCAAAGGTCCTTTTTGGGAAATGAGGTTTGCATAGAAAAAGAAAACAACTGGAGAATGACGAATCCGATATGTGGGTTAAAGGATATCGCTGGATTTGATGTGGTCATCAACCATAGTAGGCTCTGGAACCAGAATACCACACCCTTACCTTAAGACAAAAGTACAAGCCTGACTGTAGCAAGATGAATGGTAAAGATGTGCCAAAAACTGTCTGGGAGGACCTGTTCATCATGCCTTTAAAAGGGCGTGATAGTCGAACCACAGTCTTGTCAGGGGATGACAATTTATTTTCTAGATGCAAGACGATTGCGCAGCAGGATAGATGGGAAATCCATTCCCCGAAGGCAATCAGCGAATAGACTTCAACCACAGGAGTAAAAGGCGATGTCTCGCCACCGTAAACAGAAGACGGGTAGAGGAGGAGAGGGAGGAGGTGTTGGGGGGGGTGGGGTTTACAGAGGGAAGCGACGTAAACAAATAAATATGTCAGGGGGAATCTTTACCCTGTGATTTACACAGTAGGCAAATGGTATATATGTTATCTACCTGCCTTTTGGTTGAGGGCAGGGGGAGGGGGCGGTTGGCAGTGGGTTCTGCTGGGAGAAGGGAACCTGGGTGGAGGGTTTGGAAAGGACTTATACTCTTTGTCCATAAAGAGACAAGACGCTTTTGTCATAATGCGAGTATAATTTGTTATCTGTTTGTGACATTTAAGTTCAGTGAGTTCGTAAATGCAAGTTGATTTGGATACCAAGTGTCTGTGAAGTGTAAATTGCTTGTGAGATATGAGGTCCTTGTGAGACAGACCTTTGTGGCATACATTCTTTAAGATACGAGCAGTCTGTGAGATTGGATTATTTTTTTTTTTCTGACAGACAACCCGTTTATATCAGATGCGAGTTGTTTGTGAGACGAGCTTTGTTTGAGAGAGGCGCGTTGTTCGTCATGGTTTATGAGGTGTTTGTGAGACAGAAAATGCCTGTGAGGTAGAATGATTCTTCAAAATGCTAGCGGTTTATGAGATACAGATAAATATGAGGGCCACATACGTACTGTTTGAGATTTGAATTTGTGAGACATAATACTATGTCTGTGGGTGCGAGCCCTTTAGTTGAGATGAAAGGTGGTTGTGAGTTTACGATTTATTCTGTCTTGTGAGATATATAATATTTTTTTTTTTCAAGAGATGAGGTGGTCGTGCGATACGCAGGAAACCCTGGAAGATTTACGAGGAAGCAGAAAGAATTTCGTGTTACGAAAAGTGTTTGAGCTCTCGAGAATAGTATGACATGGGAAGGTCACGAGACTGTGAAGACTGTGTGATTTACAGGCAGTCTGTGAGTTGTCTATATGTACGTATGTGAACTTTTGACAAGTTTTTCCTTTTTTTTTTCTTGTGTGTGTATGTGTGAGTGTGTGTGTGTGTGTGTGTGTGTGAGTCCTGGCGTCAAAGTGATACATCATTCTCGAGATGAACTCAGCATCTCTGTCACGTTCCCTCAGTTCCCCAAGATGTTTACGCTCATCGTGCTTAGAGGTTGGCAGGCAGGCACGCTCTCTCTCTCTCTCTCTCTCTCTCATTTAGGCAAGACATTTTCCTCCCCGTTCATCTTTCTCTCAGTCCCTCTGCCTTATTTCCATCCTTTCCCTCCATCGCACACTACTACCTCTCTCTCTCTCTCTCTCTCTCTCTCTCTCTCACTGAATGTCTTTTCCCTCTCTCGTCCAAGCTTATTTCTATTCCATCGCTTTTAGTCGTCTCCCACTCACTCATTTGTCCCCATTCCTTTTTACTACCCTCCATCTTTACTTTGCACGTCTGTCTTTCGTCCCTCCTTGCGTCACATGAGCCTTCTACTTTCCTTCCCTCTCACTTCCTGGGAGGGCGTATGAGTTATGGATTTAAGCTCGGCCTTACGTGCGTGCGTACGTGCGTGACGGGCGAGGTTATGTATTGCGTCTCACCGCTGCTGCGTATGGCGGCGTACCACACTTGTCATTTCTACGCACCGAACCGTCTTTGACGTTAGTTAGCATCCTCAGTGAGTGCGTAGTGCACAGCTACCGTAATTTATTTTGATACCTATCATTACCGCGTGGTGCAGATCGTTATGCAAACTGCTTTCAAAATGTTTTTGCGTCATGACTGCAGTGCAATGCGTATGAGTATGGGGACTGTAGCTGAAGTGCTTCGTATGAGTAAATGAAATGCGGTTTTGGGAGTAAATGGGACACACTGAGCTAATATTGCAGTAAAAGGAAATTAAGATACGTGTTTAGGTGTCCCGTTGCACGTATTGTTGCGTGTGAGATTAATCACAAATTTACCCTCGAGTCGCAGATCTTAATCGTGTTTGATGATCACGACTGATCATCATCGTATCATTCAACCCCCCCCCCCCTTCAGTGTCACCGTTGTCATGGACCAATCACGGTACTCCTTGGAAATCCTGTTCATTAGTCAATGAAGACGAGAGATATCCTTGAGTGACATCACTTTCCTGTTGCTGTGGGGGAAGAAATGTGTTATGTTACATACTCAGGGGAGCAGAGGTGTATATTCTCAAGCACTGGCAGGATTTCCCCCATGTGTCGAAGACGGTGTATGGAGCGTCCTTTTCCAAGATCTTTCGTTGAATGGAGACAAGTCTCATACCCTCAAACGTTGCTGATATATCCTGTGAAGGCTGAAACTATCACCCCCATTAAGATGTCTAGGCCTTGGAGACCGACACTGTCTATATACCTAATGATTGGAGACGAGTCATCCATTCTTGAGGGACGAAGCGAGTCTCCTCCACCTCATACAGTAAACTGAAGATCAGATGTCCACGGTCTCCTCCTAACGAGTCGAGACGAGGGGTTGACCAGAGGAGACCGCCAAAGATTTCCTAGTACGTAGAAGACCAGCTCCCCTCCTCACCCTTCTCCACCTCCCCTCCCCGAAGCCAGTCCTTGGAGGACGCCACCGCCATCTCTCGCCATCGTGACTAGAGACGAGGCAGTCATCCTTGGAGGCCAGCGGACGGCCGTCACACAATACGACTCCTATCCATCGCGTCACTGCTGCTGCTGCTGCTGCTTTGTAATTATTGCACGATCCAAACCCCGATGATTACAGTGTTCCCTGAGGCCTGACCGGGGTGTAAGTAAGTACAGAACAACACCAGCCGAACATTACATCTATACGACCTCCTTGTACAACCGAGTACACCCATTGCGCCATGTCTATATGGAGCCTCGAGGAAGATAATGTGTTTGCTCGTTGTGGTCGTGAGGTATTGATGATGCCAGTGGTGTTTATAGGTGACAAAGTATGTGAATCCGCGTGAGGGAGAGATGGGAAGATTTGGTATTGCAGTAAATGGTTAGAAACGGGATATCCAGGGATGAATGTGAGAGGATGTGGGAGAGGGATAAGGTGTATGAAGGAATCGTAGGTGTTTTGAGGGTGTATAGGACCAGGGATGGACATGTAGGGGATGTGAAGAGAGTGGTAAGTATGTATGGGTGAAGCGTATGTGTGTATGTGTATGGGTGATGCAGTGGTGGGATGGATATGTGTATGTATCTGTAGAAGAGATGGGTGTGAAGTGGAAGGAATGCGGGTGTAAAGTTTGTGTATGTGTGTGATCACCTACTTATAATTACCAATCTGTATACTACAAGGGTGGAGTTTGACGCTCCTCGGGGCCTCATGTATAGGAAGGAATGTGTGAGGGTGTAGATGTGTCTATTTGTGATTACTGCTTATGGGTTAACGTTGGGAATTTTACGCTCGTGTTGACCAGCCTCTTAACCTTGTAGGTGATGGGTGTATGTGGGAGGGTTTATGACAGTAATGAGAAGCGATGAGAAGTCCAGATATTTGAGGAACTTAAAAAGACAAAACACAACAGAAACATATTCGCTGCTGTAGGACAAAAATTGATGGTGCAGATTCCAGGCTTTTGTGAAAGCGGTTGAATTGATGATATATAAAGTCCTGTGGAAGAAATGAAAGAAAAAGAAAAGTAAGTAATTATCAGCGAATGAAGTGGGATTTACAAATCTTTTCTGGAATGCGAGAGAATTTCTGACACGAAATTGCGCCTTGAGGTGTCGGGACCACAAACGCTTGAAGACTTCAGATTTATCTCTTTTTATATATTTTTTTTTTCTTTACCACGACCTACGTCACTTTTCACCCTAGTCGGCCAGGCTTGATGGGGATGGAGGGGGGTGGGGATGGAGGGGGTTATGCATTTGCCCTAAGCATATTAGCTACAGCAAAGAAAACGGAAATGAAGTGGGGAAAACGTAGTATGCATGCGTTCTTGTGTTCTGAATTGAGGGAAAACGGAGCCAGCCAGCCAGCTACCCAGCGTCTTTAAGAAACACACACGATAGAAATTCAAGCACGGAGTAGCCCAGTTTCGCTCTCATTCCTGCACCAATACTTTATACTGGCAATCTTCCGCGTACAGCGCTTGCTTAGAGGTAAAAAAAACAAGCGGAAACTGTTCCCCGCTTAATTACCGCTCTTATTCACCAAGGAAAAGCGCGATAGTACACAATAGAGGATAATTTGCACAAGATTTCAAAACCAGTTTGACGTAATCGCAAGGTATTTGTTATCTTAAGTGTCTGCATTTAATGTTCTCGTGTCATTATAATTCTTTCGAAAATTGCTATATAGAGAACGTTCAGAAAGTGCGACATTACGTAAAGGATTTGTCAAAACCTCAGAGACACTTTTGAACACTTATAATTTTTGGCGGTGAACAATAGCAAAGAGGATCGTTGCATTTAAAGAAAGAATAGCGAGGAAATAATACGTATTTCGTGCTCGGAGAGGCCATAACACTTTGTCTCTGACTTCTGTGAACTCCGGGGGTAATGAGGTCTGTTAGGATTCCTTAGAACTTGTTCGAAAACAAAACCATCTGTTCACCTTATGTTTAATCACCTGCCTTTCCCGTTCTCCCTGGGGAATAGGGGGAAACCTCTCGCGTCCAACTATTCACTTAGAAATAGTCATCTACCACTCCCATTTTCTCTCTTTGAAATAGGGAAAACCACCCTTTTATCTTCATATATCAGCAGACCTCTCCCAATTTCAAATGATTTTTCCCAGTTGACTGTTTGGCCTTTTCAGTCAATGACATCCAACGTTATTCAAAATTCGTGTAATCATTTTTTATTTTCCTGTGTCTTCTCTCATTCATCCGATATTACTCCATCTCTCCTTCCTTCACGCATTATCTCATCTGACTCCCTCATCACTCACCCGTCTTCCCTCACTCCCCTCACTCGCCCATCTTCCCTCACTCCCCTCATTGATTCATCTCCCCTCGCTCCCCTCACACTCGCGCCTGCTTCACTTGTGGGACCTTACGTACCTCCAGAGCGGGACTCGTTCTCAGGTGGGTGTTGTGGTTCAGCAACTTACCTGTAAAAAGAGAGAGAAAAAACAAATGAATGACAGAGGCACAGATAAGACATCATTGATGGTAACTGATTTAAAAGTAGGTATAATGCACGTGACACGAGCAGTACCTAAAATCTCAGTTAATAATGAGTAATCTTTGTTAATAAAATGCTTGTAACTAAATGGCTCCACGGTTCTAGACTAATGAATAATACAATTTTAGTCATCAGTCATAGAGATGATATGATTTATACCAAGATTTCGGTAAGATTCACCGTTCGTGATGAGGATTAGTTTTATGTCTCATTTTTGAAGAACCGAACACCGCCAAACATTCGTATTCTTGATGTAAAAGATCAGATCTGATGATTCTCTTTTGAGGTCGAGAGCTTTCGAAGAGAGACATGCATTCTATAGGATTTTCTGTAGCTCAGAGTACCACTCATATCGGGAAAGTCATCACGCGTCCGACATAAAACCGATTCTTTATTTCAGTTGCTGTGGTGCGTGGGGTAAGTAAGAACAGGTTGAAGGAGGGTGTGGTGTGTGTGGTTTGTGTGGGAGGGAGAAGTAATAGACTTTGTAGGGGTGATTTAGGCGGGGGAAGGGAAAGGCTAGCGAGGTGTGTGTGGGAGAGCACGGACTGTGTTGATTAGATGCGAATTTGTGGAAGACGGTGTTGGTGCAGTTGGTGGTGATGGGGCATGAAGAGGAGGAATGGTGTGTCCGGGGAAGAAGGTAGTGTCGACAGGGCGTACAGCAACGCCCCAGTCCTCTTCCTTGCAGGGTACCGAGTCAAGGGGGCAAGATATATACACACGAGTGACCCTCGACAGTCGAGTTGGCAGCTCACAAGAGATTCCCTTAACTCACTCAGGGGCTCTGTTGCGCTTCAGTATATAACACCTCGAATGAGATGCCGGTGAAGATCCTGAAAAGCTATTTAGTCCGATTTCATCTCGAGAGGCTCAAAGAACCAGGTAAAGGCCGCAAATGATACCTCTAGCTTCAAGGCAACAAGAACTCGAGCAATGTGTATTGTGCTAAAGATTCTAACATTGTAATTCTCTTTGTCATGTTTTTACACCGGAAGGCGTCGGATGGCCTTCATGACCAAATTTTCATAGCTTTTTCCAACCTGTTGCGAAGTAATCTGGCTCTATTATAGTCCTGCCGACACTCCCGTTCATCCAATCTGGAAGTATTTCCAGATATCTTTAGAGAACATAAAGTCAGGAATTTCAGCAGCCTAGCTAGCCACGTTACTCTACTTTAGATATGAAAATACCGGGAATTGAGGCTGGTAGTTTGCATTCTGCGGCAGGCAGTATTTTTGGCAATGCACTCTTTAAGCACCTAGGCTATTGGCTTCCGACTACGCGGAGGATCAGCCAAGTACACCCGAGTCCGCATGACTGTGCAGGCACACCACAAGTTACATACAGACAACCGTCTTGAAAGTCTTCAGCTGATGTGTGCATCTCTCGCAGCCATGCGAGCACACGTGCAGGACTCGAGACCAGTTGAACACTCGCGTTGAATTCCTTTTCGGGAATGAAATTGAGTGTCTTCTCGGCTGGTATAGCCAGCCACCCGGCCTGGTAGAGTCACTGCCAAGCAGAGTGAGCATCGCTCAATCCCTGGTGGAGAGTCTTGGTCTCTTTTGTGAATTATAGTGAGCACCTTTAGAGCACCCGTTTAATAAATCTTGTTCTCTCATATCAAACAGAGTGGACGCCTGTAAGAACACCTGCTTAATGGAACTCGGGCCTCAGCTACTGTGGTGCAGAGTGAGGACATCCCAAGCCAGCCGCGGTAATGTGCCTTTAATCTCTCCTATCAAGTGGAATCATCGCCGCGAGAGACCTGGTAATTACGAACGTTGGTCCCTCGAGGTCGGCAAATACCTGATGCTCTTCATCAAGCAGAGCCCCACGCACAGTAGTGGAACGCTTGTCATTTCCACCATAATTGTTGTCAAGTAAGGTATTACCTCTTAATCACCGGTCATTTATCGCGGCCTCCAGAAGCTCTTGTCGGGCCACAGTGTATCCCCGAAGCGTTCGTCGCGCGCATTAGCAGCTACACGATGGCAAAGTAATCCTCACTCGCTTAGGTCTCTGTTAACCCGACGGAGTTCGGAGAACTCGAGGTAGCAGCAGAGGTTTTATAGACTCATAATTTAAAGAATCTGTTGCGGTTTTCGTAAACTAGTTTAATTTCATCGATATATTACGTCCAGACAAAAAAGGCCCTTAACTTTACTTCAAAAATGGTAAATATATATATATATATATATATATATATATATATATATATTTTTTCTGTTT
>JAYMFT010287494.1:0-10405 GCA_038088735.1 Panulirus argus | reverse complement strand
AAGTGAGGGAAAGGTAGAGCGACAGAAGTTGTTAGAGATGCCCTTAGCTAAAGACCAGAAAAACCTATCCGTGGATAACGAGGAGAGGTTATCGCACTTCCTTTGAATAAAGGAACGCTTCGCCTCACGGATTACGGGCTTGCAGCTATTACGGGCAGTGATAAAAATGAATAGGAGCCAAGAGTAGGAGAGTTTTTCCAAGCCCGATATGCCTGGTCCCTTGCCTGGATGGCCTCAGAACAGGAACGGATGAACCATATATTGGATAAAGAAGTTGTCTTGGAGGAAGAGGGGATAAATGCTTCCATTCCCGCAAGAATAACCATGTTTTGCGTTTGGCGGAGATAGAAGCATCACCACATAAAAGACAGTAATTTACCCAGGGAAAGTCAGAAAAGAAATTATGTAAGTTATTCCAGTCAGCTTTGTTCAGGTACCAGTATTTACGCTTAGAAGGGGCTGCTGGAGGTGGAGGTGCCATTAGAATAGATACATTAATGAGAGTATGATCAGATGAACCAACTGGGGGTAATATTGTGTATTTACAGCGAGAAGGACTAGAGGTGAAAAACAAGTCCAGAATATTAAGATAGTGGTCATAGTGGTCAGGTACATGGGTAGGGTGGGAGATAATTTACTCTAAATCATTGAGAATGGAGAACATGAGAGCTTCGATCTCACCACCATCCGTGTGGGAGGAAGTCAACCTTTTCACCTTATGGTGAAAATTGAAATCCCCGCGGTAGAGGATCTCGGCTTTCGGGTGAGAGGATGTCAGTCTCATGGCAGGAGCTGAGACACACGATGAAGGATGTAAAAATTGTAGAATTAGGAGAACAATAGGCGAAACAGAGGACAAACGTGGATGTAGGGAAAGAAACTTTGAGCTATATAACATCGAAGTTTGGGGATTCAAGGTCCTTGAGGCGTGCAACAGGTGTGTTTACGTTGGAGTAAGCACAAATATCACCTTTGAGTCGGAAACGTTAGTGGAGATTATACTTAAATATGAAAAAGTGACCAGTGAGAACATCATTAGACATCTGTGACTCAGAGAGAAGTAAGATATTGCGAGAGGTACTAGACAGATGGTGTTCAACTGAGGAGAGGTTACTAGAGAGACCACGAATGTTGGTATTGTGAATAGAAAAAGAGGAAGGTCTCACAGACAAGGGAGAGTCATGGGAGGGGCTGATACTACTACTGCTAGAGCCCTCCCTCTCATTGGCAGTAAAGTCAGGCTGAAACCCGGAGATTCTTAGCAACCCATGATGCCAGGGACTAGGGGCCATAGATTGGATGGATACTGTCATTATGAGCTTATAAATGTTAGAGCGGAAAGGAATTGGCAAGAGTGCTTAATGTGAAAAAAAGTAATAATAATAAGCAAGGTATGATTAGGTGTGTGGTGCTTGTAAGAAAATGGTAGGACTAGCCCGGTAGTCCTGTTTTGATTTTACTTTGCATATTAAGCAATTTTTGCTGCATTTAGCATGGCAGGTTTCTAGGAATTGCTTTATCTGTCATTCAGTTTCAATACCTTATTCCTTGATAGAGGAATCAGGATCCAAGCCCTGTCACTTGGTACCCCTGTACAATAATACCAGAAGCGTCTGGTAAGTGTTGCGAGTACATAGAAATATAATAGAGGGGCATACTAAACCCTAAGGAAGTTAAGATACTCCTTTAACACATCAGTATTATTTACATAATGTCTGGCCAGTATGGGGAGGGTCATTGTGTCTCCGTCGGGGTCATGGAGTGGTGGTCCAGCAGGTGTCATGGAAGCATTGTGTGTGGGGACATCTTAGAAGGCAGTGGACAAGGGTGTGGCTGTCAGGTCTTTTGCATGATGGACAAGCGCATTGCTCAAGAGAGGTAGGGATGCCAGTATCCCAAGCAAAGTCATACCTGATGATGATACAGGCAGCAGTCACATCCCTTCTCCATGACCCTTTCCTTTAGACATGTGAGAGGTCAGGGAGTTTATGGAGGGTATCATACCAGGTGGGCGGGGAGTCCAGGGGGATGGCTGCTTCTCGAGCTTCCCTCTGCTTGTGGCGAATTTGGGTCCTGAGTTGTAGAAGTGTTCAAGGAACAATGTAGTCAGGTGAGGCCTTATTATGGCCAGTCTTGGCGAGGCCATCTGCTGCCTCATTCCCTGAGATAATGACATGACTGGGTATCCACACGAATGTTACAGGATGGCCTGCATCCTGAAGTGTTGATGTTTGCCCCTGTATTCAGAGGATAAGGTCCTCAATCTCCCCTGATCCAGATGTGATTCCATTGAGAGCAGACTTGGAATCGCAGCTGATAAGCAGGGGACCAGCAGTTGTTTCCTCAGCAAGAAGAGCAACAAGGAGGGCTGTCAGCTCAGCCTGAGTGAGGGCTGCCCCATCAGAGACTGAGAGAGTTTGATAAACTCAGGGGCATTAGGATGGGAGATGTAGATACCAGCCACAACCTTGCCCGTAGTAGGGTCAACAGAGCCATCACTGTAGAGGACGGCTCTACCTGGAGACCATTGGGCTATCCTGGAGAGGTGGTATGTGCAGAGAACAAAAAGGCTCTTGGAATTTCAGGAGCTGTCCATCGAGGGCAATCACTTCAGGTTGAAAGTCCAGCCATGGAGGGGGAGACAAACCAACAGAAGGGGTGACAACAACATAAGGCAGTAGGTCGTGCTCCTGAAGGGTTCGGATGAGTGACCCTCGTCACTGTCTTCTAGATGGAGGTTGACCTCGGAGAGCAGGAGTCAAGTTGGCCTGGACGTAGTTGCCTCGTGGCATTTGACTTGACCTGAAAGGGTCAGAACAAATCCATCAAACTTTATACTTTATTTAGTTGATTTCCAGCATCCAAAGAATTTGAATGCATGAGACCCCTTACTCACTTGGATTTTGCTTGAGTTATGCCCCTTTTTTAAGGTTTAACCTGAAAATTGATCTGACTCATAATTTGAAAATTCCACTTTAGTCTGTGGAACTTCATATAGATTTTATTGATACTTTCTGAATAGTATTTCATCCCATTCTTATTTCACCCCCAATAATTGTGCTACAGTTCAGGCAACACAAGTGTTCCATGTAACACCCTTGTTTGAACATCAGTGTTATTTTGGTAATCTTTGTCTTGAGAAACTTCCAAATAAGAAGTGGCTCACTGAATAGAACAGTCTTGAGCTGTATTATCATTTATGTCACCTTTCTAGTATGACAAATCAATAAGGATTACTTTTTCACTTGATATCCATCTATCTGTTGTTGGGAGTTCCTCCTTGGATTAGTGACCTACAAGGGTCAGGACATATGTGTCAGAATATATTTCCTACAGTTAGTTTCCAGCTTCTAATGAATTTATTGGTACAAGATTCTTGACTATAACTTGAATTTTTCTTGAGACGTGTCCATTTTAGGAGGTTTAATGTGGAGGTAGTAGTTGGTAGGCAGCGAACAGCCAGTGAGGTATATTACCAGTACTATCTACCTGGGTATCAGCAGGGTTAGTGAAAGCTGCATAGTGACCCAGCACTTCAATGGTTGCCAAGTTGCACTCCTCTGACCCAGGTAGTTGTCTTTTCTTTTTGTCATACACATGGACTGCTGGCATTCTGTCCCAAAACATACAATCTCACCTTCTCATACATAACAATTGACAACACTTAACTCACACAGCTCATTCATTGTGACTCTAGATTACCCTGTGGTGAGTACTGTGTGCTATCCTTGCCTTTTGTCAAAATGTTTGGAGGAGCAATAGATAGTAGTAGAAAGTAGGAGCATTAGGTGGAAACATTAGGTAAAATTAGTAGATAGGAGCATTAGGTAGAAGTACAGTAAACCCTTGATATAATGGACCCCGATATAACGGATTTCAGATTTAATGGACTGGGAGATAATGATATATTAATAATTAAAAAAATTTTAAAGAATTTTTAAAATCTCAAACTACATACCATGCGCATTTCGTATCGCACTTTTTTTTTTGGTAGTGTGGGTAAGTATATACTTGCTTTGTTTTGGTCTCAGTCTGCCTTAAGCTATTGTGTGGTCTGGTTGTATAGAGAGAAGTGTGACATTGTGTTAAATTCAAAATGGCATCAAGTAATGGAGGAGTTAAAGAAAGCGTGTGAACTATATATTGTATATTGTATCGAAAAATGGTTACATTTGATTTAACGGACTTTTGGCATTTATGGACACCCCCTCCCCCATGTTAGTCTGTTAAATCGAGAGATTAGTGTAGTCAGAAGGAACATTTGAAAGGAGCCTCTGCAAACAAAGCACTAGATTTGCCCTCTGCTAGTGGCCTGTTAAGGGTAAGGCACTGAAGGCTAAGAAGCAACACTGGAGTTCACTAATTTTTGTGGCTATCCCCTTGAGGGAGTTCCAGAAGGGAACAGGTGTCAGAGATATGGATAGATAGATAGATGGATAATGTGGAAGTTAACCTGACTCATAATTTGAAGAAATTTATCCTTTGACTGTGGAATGTGTTTTAGATGTTTTTAATATTTTTTAAACAGTATTCCCACCATTCTTGTTTCACTTTCAGTTGCCGTTGCAATGCAGACAATACCTTTGTTCCATGGAACCCCTACTGATTTATATTCTTATCTGTTTATCTGTATCTGATGCCTTTTCCCACCTGAAACTCCTTTCAAGGGGGTGGCCATGGCCAAAGAATCTCCACTTATCCCTGTCCTTACATGCCTCCCTCACATATGCCATTCTATGCATTCTCCAACCATTTCTCTCCCTCCTGTACTACATTCAATTTCTCCATATCAAAGGGGTGTCTTTCACTCACACTGACCCTTTTAAATGTAGTCATACGCTCTCCTTTAAACTCTTGTCTTGCATTCTTTCCCCATGCCTAAACAACCTCAAAGTATTACATTTCACCCACTTTACCACTCCACAGTTCCCTGCTGTACCACGTTTCTCATACACTCTGTCATTTCTTTCTTCATTCAGTCTAATCATACTACATGTTTCTGTGAAATAGCTATTTCCACAGTTTGGATTCTTGACCTCTGGGACTCACTCCATGTCCTTGTTTTAGCTACATAGGTCAGGTGAGCTATACTGTCCCTTAGTCCTTTCTGCACTTCCCTACTTACAGCTCTATCCTTCATTGCTATATTATGGGACCTAATGACTCTTTTCCCCTATACTGCTCTCTCTCCCTGATCTTTCCTTCATATCACCAAACTTTCCCAAGGTAGCACTTCAATACTTTAATTTTGTCACCACGTCTAATCTTTCTCCGCACATATTTGTAATAGTTTAGTACACTTTCAGCTCTCATTCTGTAGGGCTTTACAAAGTCTATATTTTCAATCTGTTTCCTTTCAAACATTATTGTGTTACTTTTGTATTCTTTGTAATGTTATGTAAATCATTCTGTGACTGTACTTAGTTTTAATGTTTATTATTTAGGAATGACTATGTATGTAAACATTTTTGTCTTGTGCAAACAAGATATGGTTAGGACTTCTTAGTTTTATTGTTCTTTAAGACCTGAAAACTGTTTAACAAAGGAAGAATCTTGCTTTTGTTTATTAAGTTACGTGATGTATGTATAATTAACATATTTTGTTGGTATGGAAATGATGTATTATTTCTTTTTATTTTTAGGTTGGAAGTCTCGTGACATGGTACCAAAGCTTGTTGAAGATTACATGAATAAAAAGTTGATGTTGGATGAGTTCGTAACATACACAAAGCCGTTGGGAGAAATTAATGAAGCCTTTGACTTGATGCATCAGGGCAAAGCTCTTCGTTCCATTGTAAAAATGGAGTAATGCTGTTTTTTTATAATGCATCATAAGGTTTACCCTGAAGTCCATAAGAAAAAGTACCAAGAGTCTTTTCTGCTGTGGCCATTTTCCCAGGAAGAGGGAATATTCAGGGAAACAAGTATCAGAATATATATTGATAAGATATATTCACATGGTTATATATCAATATATAGTGTCTTTATTCATTCTACAGCTGAGAAGTTGAAGAGGTTGTGCTAAAATGGTTTGGACGTATGGAGAGAATGGGTGAGGAAAGGTTTACAAGAGGATACATGTGTCAGAAGTGGAGGGGACAAGGAGAAGATGGAGACCAGACTGGAAATGGAAATAAAAATGCACTTGTTCTGGATAAAGTATAAATTATTTTGAAATAAAATGTGTTAGTCATACAAGGATAGCATAAAAACTGTCAAAAGAGAAATTTTTTTGGTGCAGTAAAACAAAATAATTATTAAAGATTTTCTTTGGAACAGTAAAACGAAATGATCATGAGAGTAACTATTTGTGTATCCAAGGTAGTGCTTGCAATGGTGTACTGATGAGGTCATTGTAAGAAGGAGGGTAAGCCTTGGCTATTTGTATTGTGGAGGTAACCTTTTCTCTCTCTTTCTCTCTCTAACTGTACACTTTGCCCAGTACATAGGGTTATTGTAATTACCTGTTTGTACTGTATGGGAAAAGTTTTACACTCTTGGAGCCCCATCTCGAACACTCTACACTATCTTATAACCTCTTGAACATATGTATGCTGTCAGTGTCCATTCATCCATCTCTCTTATATTGTAAAAGTATTTCATTACATCCATATTTACAAATTTCTTACTTTCATGTTGCATCCTCTGGTGCTCTGTCCCTACATCTCAAAGAATTGTCCACTTCTGTTTCTTAAGAATTTAAAAGTTGAAAAGTTTTCAAGTTGCACCTCACTTTTTTTCTTCCAGGGTCTTTCCCTGTAGCTTAGCTCTCCCTTTTCTGGTGCACTTTTCTTGTATCTGACCACATTGATTCAGATGCTGCCATTAATGTAGTGTATTTCATGCATATAAGTTCTGCTGGGTTGATATTTTGTGGAAATCACTAGTTATAACTACAATATTCCATAATTCAGTTAGATTTATTAAGCTGTTGTTGATGGTTCTTTTTATTTTACATAAGTAGAACTGGACAACTTAGATATTCTTGCATTTGTATACAAAGTATGTAACATTTTAGTAACCATTTAATTAAGAATTAAAGTAATCATGTATGAAATGATCAGTCATGATGATGGTGTAATATTTAAATTGTATGATTTCCTAGTTAAGTAATGATTAGTTTCGTTCTTTGCCTTGTCTCTTAATGTAGATGGGATGAAAAAATTACATCTTTTTCTTTTATAGTTGACCACAACATTAAGGAAATGTAATGTTATAAATCAGGAGCACTAAAAGGACAGTGGAATGGAATTTATTAAGTCTTGATGAAGTTCTCCATCTAAACTGCTTCGTAGACTTTTAAGATTGTAATTCACTGAAGGATATTTCTTCTTTGTTGAATATTCAGTTGAGAAGTGGTAGTTAAGAATTCACAAATTCAGAAATCTTTTGTGTTTTGTTACAAAACTTACCTTTTTGGAAATAAGAGTAGTGACCATAATAGTAAGATTAAGACAGTAATGAATAAATTTGATGCTTAAGAAAAGCTCTCATTTTAGAAGTAGGTGTAAATAATGGTCATCCTTCATGTGAAGGCTGTTACTTATATGTGTGAAAATCTTATTCTGTAATGATAGGTAAACTTATGAAGGAGAAGTCAGTTATTAGAATAAAACCATCATTTTTGATAATGTAGATCAAAGTACAGTATGATATGCAGCAAAACTGTATTCAGCAGAGGTGTGAATATGCTTTTACTTTCTACAAAGTTATAGTTAAGGCAAAGGATTGAATATTGATGCAAGAGTTGTTGATATTAAAAGATCAGATGAATAACTTTTGAGCCTGTGAACTGGAATTTTACTGTATTGAATAACTTTAGCTTACAGTAGCTTTCTTATTAAATTTTGTTTTGATATTGCTGCATAAGTTTTATTCACCAGTATCCTCTTGGCATTCTGCTTTCTCAAGTGAAGTGATCAATACTGGATACATAATTACCATAGACCATTCCTTTTTTGTACCTTCTATCAATCTTAGAACTTGATATTTTATATCTTTGTCTTCCTTTTGTTGGCTATGATTCATACTCAAATTGTAATTGTCTATTTTCTTGTTTTACATTGTTAACATTTTTTAGGGATATTATAGCCATTGCTTATGCAGTGTGTGCTAATGTACTAAAGACCAATTGGTGGTAGTATGAAGTAATTTTTTACTTGTATATTTGCCATTTCCTGCGTTAGCAAGGTAGTGCTAAAGAACAGATGACAGAACCTTATGAGGGAAAACTACTCACTTAGCCCCCTTTTCTGTCCTTTTTTTGGAAAAGTAAGATAGAGGGAAGGGTTTCCAGCCCCTACTCCCACCCCTTTTAGTCATCATCTTTAACAGAAGGAACAAGTGGAAAGCATTCTTTCTGCCCTAACCCCTGGGATAAGCATGAAGTAATATGGGATGTATTTAACCACTTGTTTCCCCAATTTCACCTCGCAAAACCATCCTTGTTTGCTTGTCTCTTAGATTGAAAATTCTTCTTCCATTTCTCCTCTCATCTAGAAAATGCTCAGTTATGGGCAGACGTTTTTAAATTGTTGGTATGTTTATTGAATGTGTGAATGAAGGTATTATGACTGACTGTGATGAAAGATATGCTTTCATGTCTGTTCAGAAACATACGTGGTGTGAGAGGAGTAATTTATCGAGTTTAACTTCAGAAGATTATCTTATAATATGTATTTCAAGAAAGTTGATATCAGCTGTTTGAAGAAAGTGCACATTGTACTATTTTTAAGAAAAATCTTATTGTGAAAGTAAGTTTTAATAAGGGTGGGAAAATAGAAGAATTGGTCTTGTACAACTGAAAGTTTGTGTTTCTTGTATGGTTTTGTATGTATGTTAAAAGCTGAAAGTCAAATTCTCTACTGTTGTAATAAAAGATCATGAAAACTGTTTTGGAGTACAAATTAAGGTATCTGCAGTAAATTACATTTTGTGTAGTTAGGCAACAGTCTAACATCGGATAGTTAAAGTTGATTAATGCAGTTTTATTTGTGGAAGGGTACTTGGAATTAGTGTGTCGGATAAGCGAAAAGCCAGTACTGTTCCAAACCTTAAGGGACCTTTTGTGAGATCCAAAGCTTAGTCATTACTGTGGGTCATAATTCATATCCATGAATGGAATTTGCTTCAGAAGCTGTTTTTAATCATGCCCATTTGTTGTGGACATTATAGTTTTGATTGATTAATGTTTAAAGACATGAATTTGTTGTACCGTTGTTGTTATGAATCACTTGGTTGCCATTTCAATGGCACTATCAGGTCACAGTTAACACAATCAGTTCTGTGGACCAGCTTTAATTTTGCACTTCTTAGGAATTTTTTTTTCATCAAATAATTCCAAAACCACGGTCCAGTAGTTTGGAAGACTTGTATTAAATATGTTATAGTTTGAAGGCATCGATTAGATATAGTTTGGAAGATGTGGATTTAAGTATATCGATCTTTAAAGTAGTATTTAGGAAAACCATGGTCGTTAGACTAACCTTACATGTGCATCCGGAATAGCAATCATAAGGCCATAATGGGAAAGAAATGAATGGAAAGAATTATGGAAATGCTGACAAAAAATGGTCACTATGTTCTAGGAAGTGCAGCTCATGGGCAAGCTGCTACTTTTAATAGAGAAGCAGGAAGTAAGAGGATGTAGTCCAGTGGTGGTGCAGTGGGAGTTGGGAGTCCCTCCCTGGCCCGATGACATTGCTTTAGGAGGGACAGGGGATTGACAAGGTCCCATGGTTGTGCTACAGAAGGACGGAGGTCCTGTGGTTGTGCCATAGGAGGTTAAGTGCATTACCAGAGTTATTTGTGCTACAGCAAGAAAGAGACATTACTGAGGTCCCATGGCTATGTAGGTGTTGATGACACCTTATGGTTGCACTGCAGGAGGAAGGAGGTATTTTAGAGATTCTATGGTTGTGTTTTGGGGAAGGTGGGAGAAGGCATTGCCGAGGTTCCCTGGATTTGCTACAGAAATGGAGGAGAATATATGTAGATGTACCGTGGTTGTGCTGCAGGAAGGAAGTGGTATTTTAAGATTTCATCTCCCGTCATTCAGGCCTTTCGGAGGCCCAGGGTCTTTTACCCTAGTTTCCCCACCCTCAGGGTGGGAGTATAGATGGCTGTGGAGTGCAGCGAGGAGTAGTAGGAGCGAAACACTGACTGCATGTTTTTTTTTAGTTAAGACACAGACAGCAGCTTGTCCTAATCAAGGCCACCTCACTACCAAGAGTGGTGTGGTGGAGAGAGAGGAAATGGTGAAAGCCTTGCGGAAGATGAAGTGCGGCAAGACGGCAGGATTGGATGGTATTGCAGTTGTATTTATTAAGAAAGGGGTGACTGTGTTGTTGATTGGTTGGTAAGAATATTCAATGTATGTTTGAGTCTTGGTGAAGTGCCTGAGGAT
>JAYMFT010287483.1:0-10405 GCA_038088735.1 Panulirus argus | reverse complement strand
TCGCGAGTGGAAAGAGTCCAGAGATATGTCAGGGTTCAGGGAAGTAATGTTGGTATTTAGAGATTTCCAATGGGAGCAAAGTGATCAGTGATGAACATAAGATATGGCTGTAGATGGAATGAAGAGATAAGAGAATAGTTCAGTTGGACGAAAAGAAACGACGAGAAAACAACAATTATTAAAAGTCTAGGAGTAAGAGCAATGAACGAAGAGAAAAATTTATACCCTTCATAGTGTAAATGGAACGATTCAAAGGAGAAAGGCCTAAGGCTCTAATTTTCCCCACTTTGGAAGGGAAAAAAGTCAGGGGTGATGTGATTAAAACCTCTATAAATTTTTAGAAGCGATCCATAAATGGAACTGTGGGCAGATATTCGAGAGATGTAGGGATAGAGCACCCAGAGAATACAATATGAAATTAAACAAGAATCTTGTTTTGAAATATGTTCAGAAGTACCTTTGTAGAATAAGAATTGTGAGTGAATGGAATAAGATGACTGAAGGCATGATTAATGCAGACAGAATACAAAAGTTTAAGAAACTATATAACAGTATAGAACGTTTAGGAAATGAGGCCACAAGAGTGTAAAAGTCGCTTCCAGTACAGGAGAGATAGGGTATTATAGAAAGGGAGAGAGAGAGAGAGAGAGAGATGAACGCTGTTTGCGCAAGTAACGCAGTGTAATGGTCAGAGTAAAAGTTTGTTTGGAGAGGCATGTTTTTAACATGAGAAGAGAAAAAGTCTCTCTCTCTCGCCTAAAAACCAAGGATCAAATATACATGAGACCTAGAAAATATGGCAATCATGAAGTCAGTCGTCTTGGATGGGGTCCAGTTAAGTGTCCTGAGACTGAAGGGAATCAATGAACAGGATTAAAAGACTCATGCATTAACATTCGGATAAAATCTGGAGAACGCGTGTGTACCGTCCCCAGCACTCAGAGCCTTGTGAAATGTATCACATCTTGTGGTATTAATTCAATGGTAAAGTACTCCACTTCTTGGTAATACCCGTAGTATTAAATCCATTTTAGCCCTAATGTGGTACTGGTCGTATGGACAGCTTTAGCCTTCATCCAGGTCATTGCCTCCTCCAACTCTAGTCCAGTCGACACACTAAAGTTGAACTAGATATTAGTGAAGATGTAATTACAGTTGAGAGTGGACTAAGCATACTTCGCTTGGTGTAAGGTACCTGTGATCCACACTAATTAGGCGTCTTTATGACATACGTGTATGTGCATGTGTTCTGTTTCATTCACCATCCCTTTTATGATCTTGTCTGTGACTTATATTTAGTGAAAATTGTGTCCGTTAGAGTCTTGAGCCACGTACTGTAGGGTTTATTTATCTCTGAAGTGATTCGTGAACAGTAGCAAACTTTTAAGGTGAACATGATGATGGAAAATGACAATGATGATAATAATGATAATAATAATAGTCATAACGATTAACAAGAAACATAATTATAGTTATGACGATATTAAAGAAATATAATGATATTCGTGGTAACAAAAGACAACAGTGATGATGATAACGCATTTCAATTACTGAATTGACGGACGTTGCTTAAGTAGAGGTATGTGCTCAGCTCTTCAATTTTTGTTGGACGAATAAACTGATAATCTTTGGTATGTATAGAAACTTTCACAAGCAGACAAATAAGACTCAAGTGATTCGAATCCTGTACTTTTGCATTTTTGCTTATGAATTTTAATTTCCTTATCAAAATATGACACATGAATGGTTTATTCATTGTATTTACACCAAGTAATCTGATATATATCCTTGCTGTATCGATTCTTATGATACTTATGCAGTACATATATAAAACTAAACCTATGAAATATAGATTAGAATATGCAACTCGGCAAAGATGTCATGATAGTTCTTGTTCACCTTTATTGAAAAGCTTTTCATATTTTTCCCTTCGTTCTCAAGACCTCATAGGTCCATTCACACAGACCTCAAGCCTATCGCTAGAGAGTTGCCTTTACACAATAGCTCCTCCTCAATGTTGATAATTATGGCAGGACCAAACATCCTCGTCAGTTGATAGATACACTGGGGTGGTGGAAGGATAGGAGGCGCTGTGGTGTGCCCCTGGGGCATTACGACCCGCTCTGTTCCCGCACTTGACTCCCGGTTGTCGCCAGTCTCTCAGGGAAAAAGCAACAATCAACTTGATCTATAATTTGCAATCAAGTCGAGAGTTTAGCGAGGAACTGCGTCTTTCTGTCGCCCACCCTCCGACGAGGGATCACGCCTCTCATCTTTTATTTCTGCAAACACACAGATTTCCAGCTTCGTCCCCGGCCACACTTGGGGTACGTTCTAGCTTTCAGGAGATGAGGTTCCCTAAAGGAAGAACGCCAGTGGATGTGTAAAAGAGGGAGGATTGGCCTTTCTTCAAGGTATTCGCACTCATTTAGTCTGTAACAAATGTCACTTAAAGAGAAGTTGCATGTCCTACTGCGTTCATGTAAACCCACTGATAATACTCCAAGTTTTCTCAAAGACAAAACCACGACGAAAATTACAACTACAAACACAAGGGATAATTACAATTTGTGTGAAAGATTCTGAGGGTTATATATGGTCGACGCAGTTTTTGGCACTAAACGCTCGTGGTAATTCCGTTTGCCTCCAGCATGCTTTCCTAATTGCAGCTCACATGACCAAAAGTAAACTTCATTATACTTATGATGGTGACACAACACGACGTGTTTGTCTTTCATTGAAACGTAATTCTTTTTCCCGAATGTAACTTCAAAGGGTGTGAGAAGGTAAGATATCCGTGCAGACAGGAATCCCTTACACACCATCTTACGTGTCCGCCCACCCCAGCGTTCTCGGTGATGACTCGCATTTTCGTGTACTTATGGCGTCGCTTTCAAGCGGTTTCAAGAGGGAAGCTGCCGGGGTGATCCTAGCGATGAGGGAGGATCACAGAGCACGCCACAGCTGTTGGATCAGACTGGTGTGTGTGTGTGTGTGTAATTATATATCCTGTACCTCAGACAGCTTACCGCTCGGGTATGTTCCTAGAAGAGAGATACCACAGAAATTTCTCATTGAGTCTCTGAGATCTCGGCTTGGGAACGAAATTCGGCAAATACTATGAAATGATTCTGGATGAATGCGTCGCGAGTGGAAAGAGTCCAGAGATATGTCAGGGTTCAGGGAAGTAATGTTGGTATTTAGAGATTTCCATTGGGAGCAAAGTGATCAATGATGAACATAAGATATGGCTGTAGATGGAATGAAAAGATAGGAGAAGAGTTCAGTCGGACGAAAAGAAGCGATGAGCAAACAAAAATATAAAATATCTAGCGATTAGAGCAATGTACGGAGAGTAAAATTCATACCATTCATAGTGCAAATGGAACGATTCAAAGGAGAAAGGCCTAAGGCTCTAATTTTCCTCACTTTGGAAGGGAAAAGAGTCAGGGGTGATGTGATTAAAATCTCTAAAAATTTTTTTGAAGCGATCCATAAATGGAACTGTGGGCAGATATTCGAGAGATGTAGGGATAGAGCACCCAGAGAATACAACATGAAATTAAACAAGAAACTTGTTTTAAAAGATGTTCAGAAGTACTTTTGTAGAATAAGAATGGTGGGTGAATGGAAGAAGATGACTGAAGGCATGATTAATGCAGACAGAATACGAAAGTTTAAGAAACTATGTAACAGTAGAGAACGTTCAGGAAATGGGGCCACAGAAATGTAAAAGTCCCTCACCGTACAGGATAGATAGATAATTAGAGAGAGAGAGAGAGAGAGAGAGAGAGAGAGAGAGAGAGAGAGAAATGAACGCCATGTGCGTAAGTAACGCAGTATAGTAGAAAGAATAAATGTCTGTTTGGGGAGGCATGTTTTTAACATGACTGAAGAGAAAATGTCTCTCTTGCCTAAAAACCAAGGATCAAATATACATGAGACCTAGGAAGTATGGCAATTAAGAAGTCAGATCGTCTGAGATGGGGTCCAGTTAAGTGTTCTGAGACTGAAGGGAATCAATGAACATAAATAGAAGGCTCATGCATTAACATTTGGATAAACTCATGTAGAACGCGTGTGTACCGACCCCAGCACCCAGAGCCTAGTGATATGTAGCACATCTTGTGGTATTAGTTCATTGGTAAAGTACTCCATTTCTTGGTGATACACGTAGCATTAAATCCTTTTTAGTCCTTATGTGGTATTGGTCGTATGTACTGCTTTAGCCTTCATCCAGGCCATTACCTCCTCCAACCCTAGTCCAGTCGATACACTAGACATGAGTGAAGCTGTAAGTACAGCTGAAGGTGGCCTGAGCGTACTTAGCTAGGTGTAGGATACCTGTGATCCACCTCAGTTTGGCCTCTTTATGACGTACATATATGTGCATTTGTTCTGTTTCATGCAATTTACTTTCTCTGATGTTTTCTGTGACTTATATTTAGTGAAAATTGTGTCCATCTAAGTGCTGTTAGAGTCTTGAGCCACGATTTGCAGGGTTTATCTATCTCTCAAGTGATTCGTGAACGGTAGCAAACTTTTAAGATGTACATAATGATGGTAAATGCTAATGATAATGATATTGGCAATGATAATCATAACTATAAACAAGAAACATAATTATTGTTTTGGCGATATTCAAGAAATATGATTATATTCGTAGAAACAAAAGACAAAAGTGATGATGACAACGCATTTCAGTTACTGGAATGACGGACGTTGCTTAAGCAGAGATGCGCTTAGCACTTCAATTTTTGTTGGATGAATAAGCTGATAATCTTTTGTATGTATGGAAACTTTCACAAGAAGACAAATAAGACTCAAGTGATTCGAATCTTGTACTTTTGCATTTTTACATATGAATTTTAATTTCCTTATCAAAATATGACATATGAATGGGTTATTCATTGTATTTACACCAAGTAAGCTGATATATGTCCTTGCTGTATCGATTCTTATGATCCTTAAGCAATACATATATAAAACTAAACCTCAGAATTGTAGATTAGAATATGCAATTCGGCAAAGATGTCATGAAACTTCTTGTTCACCTTTATTGAAAAGCTTTTCATATTCTTCCTTTCGTTCTCAAGACCTCATAGGTCCATTCACACAGACCTCAAGCCCATCGCTTGAATGTTGCCTCAACACAATAGCTCCTCCTCAGTGTTGATAATTATGGCAGGGCCAAACATCCTCGTCAGTTAATAGATACACTGGGGTGGTGGAAGGATAGGAGGCGGTGTGGTGTGCCCCTGGGGCATTACGACCCTCGCTGTTCTCGCACTTGGCTCCAGGTTGTCGTCAGTCTCTCAGGGACAAAAGCAACAATCAACTTGATCTATAATTTGCAATCAAGTCGAGAGTTTAGCGAAGAACTGCGTCTCTTTGTCGCCCACCCTCCGACGAGGGATCACGCCTCTCATCTTTTATTACTGCAAACACACAGATTTCCAGCTTCGTCCCCGGCCACACTTGGGGTACGTTCTAGCTTTCAGGAGATGAGTTTCCCTAAAGGAAGAACGCCAGTGGATGTGTAAAAGAGGGAGGATTGGCCTTTCTTCAAGGTATTCGCACTCATTTAGTCTGTAACAAATGTCACTTAAAGAGAAGTTGCATGTCCTACTGCGTTCATGTAAACCCACTGATAATACTCCAAGTTTTCTCAAAGACAAAACCACGACGAAAATTACAACTACAAACACAAGGGATAATTACAATTTGTGTGAAAGATTCTGAGGGTTATATATGGTCGACGCAGTTTTTGGCACTAAACGCTCGTGGTAATTCCGTTTGCCTCCAGCATGCTTTCCTAATTGCAGCTCACATGACCAAAAGTAAACTTCATTATACTTATGATGGTGACACAACACGACGTGTTTGTCTTTCATTGAAACGTAATTCTTTTTCCCGAATGTAACTTCAAAGGGTGTGAGAAGGTAAGATATCCGTGCAGACAGGAATCCCTTACACACCATCTTACGTGTCCGCCCACCCCAGCGTTCTCGGTGATGACTCGCATTTTCGTGTACTTATGGCGTCGCTTTCAAGCGGTTTCAAGAGGGAAGCTGCCGGGGTGATCCTAGCGATGAGGGAGGATCACAGAGCACGCCACAGCTGTTGGATCAGACTGGTGTGTGTGTGTGTGTGTAATTATATATCCTGTACCTCAGACAGCTTACCGCTCGGGTATGTTCCTAGAAGAGAGATACCACAGAAATTTCTCATTGAGTCTCTGAGATCTCGGCTTGGGAACGAAATTCGGCAAATACTATGAAATGATTCTGGATGAATGCGTCGCGAGTGGAAAGAGTCCAGAGATATGTCAGGGTTCAGGGAAGTAATGTTGGTATTTAGAGATTTCCATTGGGAGCAAAGTGATCAATGATGAACATAAGATATGGCTGTAGATGGAATGAAAAGATAGGAGAAGAGTTCAGTCGGACGAAAAGAAGCGATGAGCAAACAAAAATATAAAATATCTAGCGATTAGAGCAATGTACGGAGAGTAAAATTCATACCATTCATAGTGCAAATGGAACGATTCAAAGGAGAAAGGCCTAAGGCTCTAATTTTCCTCACTTTGGAAGGGAAAAGAGTCAGGGGTGATGTGATTAAAATCTCTAAAAATTTTTTTGAAGCGATCCATAAATGGAACTGTGGGCAGATATTCGAGAGATGTAGGGATAGAGCACCCAGAGAATACAACATGAAATTAAACAAGAAACTTGTTTTAAAAGATGTTCAGAAGTACTTTTGTAGAATAAGAATGGTGGGTGAATGGAAGAAGATGACTGAAGGCATGATTAATGCAGACAGAATACGAAAGTTTAAGAAACTATGTAACAGTAGAGAACGTTCAGGAAATGGGGCCACAGAAATGTAAAAGTCCCTCACCGTACAGGATAGATAGATAATTAGAGAGAGAGAGAGAGAGAGAGAGAGAGAGAGAGAGAGAGAGAGAAATGAACGCCATGTGCGTAAGTAACGCAGTATAGTAGAAAGAATAAATGTCTGTTTGGGGAGGCATGTTTTTAACATGACTGAAGAGAAAATGTCTCTCTTGCCTAAAAACCAAGGATCAAATATACATGAGACCTAGGAAGTATGGCAATTAAGAAGTCAGATCGTCTGAGATGGGGTCCAGTTAAGTGTTCTGAGACTGAAGGGAATCAATGAACATAAATAGAAGGCTCATGCATTAACATTTGGATAAACTCATGTAGAACGCGTGTGTACCGACCCCAGCACCCAGAGCCTAGTGATATGTAGCACATCTTGTGGTATTAGTTCATTGGTAAAGTACTCCATTTCTTGGTGATACACGTAGCATTAAATCCTTTTTAGTCCTTATGTGGTATTGGTCGTATGTACTGCTTTAGCCTTCATCCAGGCCATTACCTCCTCCAACCCTAGTCCAGTCGATACACTAGACATGAGTGAAGCTGTAAGTACAGCTGAAGGTGGCCTGAGCGTACTTAGCTAGGTGTAGGATACCTGTGATCCACCTCAGTTTGGCCTCTTTATGACGTACATATATGTGCATTTGTTCTGTTTCATGCAATTTACTTTCTCTGATGTTTTCTGTGACTTATATTTAGTGAAAATTGTGTCCATCTAAGTGCTGTTAGAGTCTTGAGCCACGATTTGCAGGGTTTATCTATCTCTCAAGTGATTCGTGAACAGTAGCAAACTTTTAAGATGTACATAATGATGGTAAATACCAATGATAATGATATTGGCAATGATAGTCATAACGATAAAAAAGAAACATAATTATAGTTATGACGATATTCAAGAAATATGATTATATTCGTAGTAAACAAAGACAACAGTGATGATGACAACGCATTTCAGTTTCTGGATTGACGGACGTTGCTTAAGCATAGATGTGCTTAGCACTTCAATTTTTGTTCGACGAATAAGTTGATAATCTTTGGTATGTATGGAAACTTTCACAAGCAGACAAATAAGACTCAAGTGATTCGAATCCTGTGCTTTTGCATTTTTGCTTATTAATTTTAGTTTTCTTATCAAAATATGACATATGAATGGCTTATTCATTGTATTTATATCTAGTAAGCTGATATATTTCCTTGCTGTATCGATTCTAATGATACTTATGCAGTACATATATAAAACTAAATCTCAGAATTATAGATTAGAATATGCAACTCGGCAAAGATGTCATGATAGTTCTTGCTAACCTTTAATGAAAAGCTTTTCATATTCTTCCTTTCGTTCTCATAGGTCCATTCACACAGACCTCATGCCTAACGCTAGAATGTTCCCTCCACTCAATAGCTCCTCCTCAGTGTTGATAATTATGGCAGGGCAGAAACATCCTCGTCAGTTAATAGATACTCTAGGATGGTGGAGGGGTAGGAGGCGGTGTGGTGTGCCCCTGGGGCATTACGACCCTCGCTGTTACCACACTTGGTTCCGGGTTGTAACAGTCTCTCAGGGGCTAAAGCAACAATGAACTTGATCTATAATTTGCAATGCAGTCGAGAGTTTAGCGAGGAACTGCGTCTTTCTGTCGCCCATGGTCCAACGAGGGATCACGCCTCTCATCTTTTATTACAGCAAACACACAGATTTCCAGGTTCGTCCCCGGCCGCACTTGGGGTACGTTCTAGCTTTCAGGAGATGAGTTTCCCTAAAGGAAGAACGCCAGGGGATATGTGAAGAGGGAAGCTCGCTCTTTCTTCAAGGTATTCACAAACATTCAGTTTGTAACAAATGTCACTTAAAGAAAGATTGCATGTTCCACTGTGTTCATGTAAACACACTAATAATACTCCAGGTTTTCGTGGAGGGAAATCCACAACGAATATTACAAGTGCAAACACAAAAGATAATTACAGTACGCTTGAAAGATTCTGGAGGTTACATATGGTCGACGTAATTTTTGGCACCAAACACTGGTGGTAATTCCGTTTGCCTCCAGCCTGCTTTCCTAATTGCAGCTCACATCACCAAAAGCAAACTTCATTTATACTTATGATAGTGACACAACACGACGTGTTTGTCTTTCATGAAAACGTAATGTTTTTTTCCCTTCCCGAATGTAACTTCAGAGGGTGTGAGAGGGTAAGATATCCGTGCAGACAGGAATTCCTTAAAGACCATTTTACGTGTCCGCCTACCTCAGCGTTCTTGGTAGTGAGTCGCATTTTCGCGTATTTATGGCGTCGCTTTCAAGTGGTCTCAAGAGGGAAGCTGCCGGGGTGATCACAGCGATGAGGGAGGATCACAGAGCACGCCACAGGCTGATGGATCAGGCTGGTATATGTGTGTATGACGGTATATTTTTTGTATGTGTGTGTTTAATGTGTGTGTATATGTACATGCTTGTGTGTATACATATACATCTGCAAGTGTAAGTGTCTTTTATGTTTGTGTACACTGCAAATCTTAAGGATCGTTGTTTCATCGATAAAATACATAAGCTCTTTGCCATATGCGCCACATCGTCCTCCTGAGTCTGTGAGGGTAACTCGAAAAAGTACATCTGAAAATGACTCCGGGAACTTAAGTTCATGAAAATATGTTTATATTACCTTTACTTAGATACCTGCAATTCTTCAGTGTCGGGAACATACTATATCTATGATTATGCTTTTTGTACTAGTAAAATCAGTAAGATATCCTATGGATGATTTTCACTGAAAATATTCGAATAATCTTTACTGGACGTTTTTCATTTTTCGATATTTCTAGTCATGCAATTAGAAACCATGGGTATGTTTTTTCTTAATGATCTTACTTGACCCCCAAGGAAAATAATTAGTGCTCTCACATGCCTCCACCACCACCACAACTATTGCTGCTACTACTGCTGCTGCTGCTATAACTACTACTACCACTGCTACTACTACTACTGCATTTTCTATTATCACTATTACTACCACTACTACTACTACTACAACTACTGCTACTACTACTACTACTACTACAACAGCAATAACTACTACTAATACTGCTATTACTACTATTGCTATTGCTACTACTAGTACTACTACTGTTACTAATAATTCTACTACTAATACTACTACTACTGCAACCGCTAGTACTGCTGCTACCATTATCATTACAACTCTAAATACTATTATGAGATAAATATAAATACTGTTGCTGGTACCACAGTTTGGATAATAATTACCCCTACAAGAAGGGCATAAGCAACACATTCAACTACTACATACTATTGACACGAGTCTTGTCATAGTGAATGTTTGCACAACTAGCGTATCTCCCTAATACATTCAAATTTTCCAGTTTTGCAGTTTGAAAAGGGATCAAAATAGTCTCAAGTAAGCTTTTGGTATATATATATATATATATATATATATATATATATATATATATATATGTGTGTGTGTGTGTGTGTGTGTGTGTG
>JAYMFT010287472.1:0-10406 GCA_038088735.1 Panulirus argus | reverse complement strand
TAGATAGATAGATAGATAGATAGATAGATAGATAGATAGATAGATAGATAGATAGACAGATAGATAGACAGACAGACAGATACATAGATAGATACATACATACATACATACATAGATACATAGATAGATAGACAGATAGATAGACAGATAGATAGATAGATACAGATATATTTTATATATATATATATATGTATGTATGTATGTATGTATGTATATATCATTTCCCAGCTTCCCAGCGCAATGGTAAGCCTAGTCTGGCCTAAAAGCCGGCCTTTAGATGACTGTATAACACCCCTAAATCCGTGTTTCATCACGGACCAACTCCTAGAAACGCGCGAAGAGCTTAATTAAATGCCGGCAACACTCCCTAAAGAGGGATGATAACTTTATATCTTTTTTTTTTTTTTTTCCCGATAATCTATGAATATTCAGCGTTCGAGTCCCACTCGTCAGGGATTTGATCCTACCCCGAAAACGCGGACAGAGTGTAGACGTGTTACTAGTAAGGTATCTGGTATTTGGTAGTCTTACCAGGAGCCTGAGAATTAAACGAATCATACCAACAGCAAGACCTCAAGTTCGAGTCTTTAGCTACCAAGAGCTTCCCCAAACCACACGTCAGGTCCAGGTAATAAAAAAAAAAATCATATAAAACTCCCAAAAGTACCATTTTTTTCTTTTTTTAAGAGTAATATCCGACTTTTTCAAAATACCGAACTGATACCACATATCTGCTCCTCGTTTCCTGCACAGAGCTTTTCATTTTTTTTTTTTAATAAACGCAGGATTAAACTAATTACGCCCAGTCAAACAAAAGAGACCTGCAGTTATGATTTTATGTTAAGCGTCTGACTTCTAATCCTCCGCGATTTTGAACAAATAATTTGAATAAAAGTTTGGTGTGGTGCACAGGAGCACAGGTAGTGGTCCTGGGTTTAACATAAGGGACCACAGTGTTCCCACTCCTCCTCCTCCTCCTCCTCCTCCTCTACCACAGCGTGAGTTACAAACATGATATGGCGAATGTGGACCGCGTGACAACATGTGAATACGTCACACTAAAAGGTAATTAAAACAGCTAGGCTCGGAGATTACTTTAAAACAAATCTTTTAATGAAATACTAATTTCGGGGGCAAACGTGAAAAAAATTTGGCCACATAAAAATCAAAATGGTTTAGAGAGGGTTACAGTGAAGGTGAGGGAGGGAGGGAGGGGGGGACTGGAATGTATACCACCAGCAGAAGGGTTACGGTCCGATAGAGAAGGAATCATGAGAAATGTTCAGATGAACTGTAACCCAAAATCAACCTGAACTTTGTGCCATTCACAGACATATAATCATCAATTCTACGAGTAATCATATATGGGTAATCGGAAAAGTTAGCGACTCTAGAATCTATGAAATATCTTAAACCGTGTAGGACACAACAGGGAAAAAATCTACATTCATATAGAACGAGACCTCAAGGCAACTTCAGGAGGCTCGAGTTGAAAAAAGAAAAATGAATAAATCACGTCAGTTCACCGAAAGGTATTCATTAACTCTAAACTTCCTTCTACGTAAACTAGAATAATTCTTACTTGCACCTATCAGCTGTTACATTATTGTGGACTCATCCATGTTCACCCAATAAGCGTTAGGATTAAAGAGATGAAAGCGGTCGCCAAGGGCCTTTGTCTGAATCCCCAGTGGCCAGATAATCACGTTACTGCAGGGGCCGCCTCGCTGCATAAGGTTACACAAGTCTTTCCCAATAACAAACTCGACTACAGTGCGTAAAACATCATATCGCCAAAGATGTTAAGGTGTCTTGCCGCCATTTCTTGCAGGAACTGTTGGAAACCCACTCCTAAGAGGTTCCGATTGCCACAAAATTGAGACAGAGCTTCCTAGTGAGCGTTCACGTCTCTGCCCACACACTTTACAAAATTCACACGATTGACGTCTCCAAATACTGGCGCCTACAAGGGGCTAATAAATTCCCCCCAGAGCCTAGCCTTAATCTAGATCATGGGAGGTTCCAGTATTCAAGAAGCGTCGGAAAAGTTTCAGTGATCTTATATCGGTGTTGGTGCCCTTCGAACGTCACGCTCGGGACAGAGCCAACGCTTCGGGCTGAGAAGATGGTGTATCCCTAATTAAGCTATGTATACATATTGTTGCTCTACTAGATTCAGAGTTATGGATCATCTACCTTCTTCAAGGATCGAGAGGTACCCAAACGTAATGAACCGGACGATTTTCGTCCCATCACTCTCAGATTAGCTGACGAGTCAAAACTCTTTTTTTTATGATACTGCAGACGTAAGAAAGAGAAGGACTTTGCGGCGCAGCGACGACCGTCGTAATCTCCTCGGAGCTCCCAGAAGGAAGAAGGGAGGAGCGCGATGAGGTAGAGGCAACAGGTAGCCATCATGTGGGAGGAGGGGGCTGGGTGGTACAAAAGCCCCATGGACGTTGGTGTGATTTTTCGGCCCTGCCTGAGGTCGATCGACCACTACCAGACGCGCCAAGTGGCTCACCTCAATAATTATAAAGAATTTGGCAATGGGTGACCATTACTTGACGTCGTGAAGAGAAGAAGATCAGCCTACTTTCTTTGTCTTCTAACACAACATTGTTTTGGTAAATGTGCAGTCCAAGTTCTACAAGTTACATTCAACAAATGATATAACTCGAAATGACGAACGGGAAGTAATGTGAGAAGTTCCTGCTGTGGTTTCTAGGCTGACCACATTCGGCTCATCACATTACTTATAAATAAGTTTTCCCCGCACTTTTCAAAAATTTTCCAGCTGCCTAATCAATAACTTATTTAGTGGCGACAATAAACAGTGTTATAAACTTTCCAGGAAAAAAAAATATTGCGCATCATCTGTTAATAAAACAACGTTGTATCATTATTGCTCCAGTTATTATTAATAAATGTCCAAGCTGCCAGCAGCTATGGCATCCAAGGAATTCACAGTTCCCGCCCCACATTCATGACAACATTATTACTCCATCAGTTTCCAGGGAGGGCAACTGACGCTCTTCGTGGCCAGCAACAGGGAAGGTCTGGTCCCTTCCAGTTCGCTTCTATTCTTGGGGTCTCGCCATGTAGTAACGCCGAGCGTAAATAACTGGAAATACGTGAAGGCTCTTGAGCGCTTCCGAGTCCCCACAGCTGACTGGATATTTCTCATGTAGGAATCTCCAATTTTCCCATGGCATTTTTTTTTTCTTCTTCTTTTTCAATCGTCTCGCATGAAAAAAAAACCTAATCGCTAGAGACTCTTTGAATAAAAAGAAAACGCTGGAAGGGTTCAGTGCCTGGAAAAAAGAGAGAAAAAAAAATCTAAATTCTGATCGTAAGTCTGTTTCGCGACTGACTTCAAAACTGACACGAAAAAAGAAAAACGTCAACGCTACAATTTTTTATCTCCAACTGCATTCCTTTTTTTTTTTCCTTTCTTTCTTTACAGTCCTCGTGCGCTCTCGGCTCCCTCAGATTCCACTGTCAATGTAACAACTCCTTCAGCACTTCCCATCTGTAATTAAGTCTCCAATTTCTCTCGTTCCTTTTCTTATTTTCCTCCACAATCTGCTATCCTCTGCTTGCCGGATTTCTCTATGCCTCGTCTTCTCTACAAGATGCCTTCCTTCCGTTTACTCTCTCTCTCTCTCTCTCTCTCTCTCTCTCTCTCACTCTTTCTCTATCTTTTTCTCTCTCTCTTCCTTCGACATACATTCCCCCTCCCAGCACGCAATTCTCATCGGCTCTCCATCCATCCATCCCAACCAACCAATTCCCCTCTGCATCCCCTGACCCTGCCTCCCCTTCTCTACCCTCTCTCATTCCTTCAATCACGGATTTCACTCCGGCCTTTCATCCCGTCTGGGGATAATTCACATCTTTTAATCAACTGTGGTTCAGGGGAATAATGATTTTGACGACTTAGCTAGCAACCAGACAGTATAGTAGTAAGTGCTGTGGGTACGGATTTAGGATAAGGGTACGAGTGGGGCTTTTCGGGTACGCGTGGGCATCGCTGTGGGCGTGGGTACGGCTGTGGGCGTGGGTACTGAGTGGCGTTGTGGGCGTAGGTATGATGGGCACTGCAGGCATAGGTAGAGGACCTTTGATGAGTAAAGATGGGTCGTGGGCAAGGGGACCAGAGAGAGAGAGAGAGAGAGAGAACCGGGTGAGGCGTGTGACATCAGACATCCTCAAATCACGCCCATTCCCGTGAAGTCAACTATGCGTTAGTTTCACAACAGCGGTGGCTGGATATTGTCCCCATTGAGCACTCCCGACGCTGGTTCTCAGTTCGGGCGCGTCGTACGCAGAGAAACACGAATGAGTGAAAAAGAGGATGCAAAAAGAAAAAAAAAAACGCCATCCCATTTTACCATATTTCTTGAGTTCACGACTCAATGGTCTCCTTAAGGGACTTCTAACTGATTCCTGTTCTTGACTGAGAGGCAAGGAAACTGTGAGAGCTCTTATGAGCTCTGATGTCCAGACTGGAATATCCGTAACAACGGATGTGCCCCATATATTCAACCTGAACTCACCTTCCAGTAGAAGGATAGGTGAAATTCTGTGGAATTCTTTAAAGCGCTAAGAGTATCCCTAAACCAAAGAGGTTCATTAAGCTCAAAAAGATTCCAGGGTTCACCCCGGATCTGAACCCATTAACGTCTATCGGTGACAATAACCCGGAGGTTCAATCCCTCAGGGTCTGGGATTCGAACCCTCATCTGCGGATTTGCAATCTACAATGATCATTCTTGCGGTTCGCTTTACCTGGAGAGGAGATTTTAAAACCTTCGTCCACCTGACACTTCTACAAAGCCTTGGGGAAAATGGTATATGTCACCACAACACACCAGGTGTGTCATTACCGACGCATCAAAAGCTATTTGTCTCCGAATGTCGTCGTGTGACCGGCGTTACAAAACGGCAACATCAGAAAACACGACAAACAAATGCTCTAACGACTTGTATTAAAAAAAGAAATAAATCCTTGAAGGCATTAATCTTCATTCTGACAGCGAGGTGACCAAAGCAGAATATAAAAGATGATAATAAAGGAGGAGAAAAAAAAAAACACGTGAAACTGGATTGCAAGAGGAGCTTCCTTGCCAACACATCCAATAGTCGTAAAAGTAATGCTAAACCATTGCTGTGCATCACCCAGGCATTGTCGTAATCAATTGCCTCAATATTCCCTTCAAACCGACACTCAATCACTCTCTCTCAAATATGGGGGCCAGCCTGCTGTGCCTTACTGGGGAAATCAAAGCCTCATTTTTGCATAAGTGTTAACATTACAAACCCAATATATCAATCAAAGGAAGAAGATATATTTAAATATATTCTTTTCATGAGCAACTTTTTCTTTCTTTTTTCTTCTTTTCGTCAACGCTAATATTAGCCACACTGAATGACGTACAAGTCTTTTAAACCTGCTGCTGCCCCAGTCCATCTCTGGTCGGACACACGAGGTCACGGCCGAATCAATCAATCAATCAATCACCGGGATTTTCAAACAGCGATTCATGATTCTGTGATTTACGAGATCTGATCCCGTTCAGGCCGGGTGTCAGTCAGTCAGTCAGTGACTCAGTCAGTGACTCTTCAGCTGTCCGCCAACGATAGTCTCTCTCACAGACAGACAGACAGACAGAGACAGACAGACACACACACACACACACACACAAACACACACACAAAACCCCGAAGTCCTCACTCGCTGCTGGTGGATAACCCACAATTACATCTTGTTCAGAGTCGTTTATGACGCCCCCATACTGTAGTAACCCCTCACACTCGGGAATGAACGCACTCACTGTCCTCATACTAGCGCGCATCCGCCATACTCACTCGAGCTCCCCACACGCAGACTCCACAGCTCAACGCACTCTCTCTCTGTTCCTCACACTCGCATACTCACAGACACCGCACCCTGCACAGACTCTCTACCATATATATATATTCCCCCGTGTATGTATATATATATACCTGAAGGTACTTCCTCCCTCGCACTAGTTCAGGGGGCAATACACCTCCCGGGCCCCTACTACCTGCTTACCTGCCTGCCTGCTACGCTAGACCCGACGCCTGTGTAACGGCCATCGATCCAGAGCGAATAGGGAGATGCAAGGCATGGAAAGCGTGGCCAGCCGAAGGACTGGTAGGCCATGGGTTCTGAGGGCGAGAGGTATGAGGTGCTTCACCATCAGGGCTTCCGGGCTGACCTAAGGGCTTGAGGGAGACGAGGGGAACTGGAAGCGCTGGAGAGGAACAGGCAGAGAAGCGTGTTGTTGGAAAAAAAAAGGGGGGGGGGAGAGGTTGACGAAGCAGATGGGAAAGATGGAAAGTACTTTTCGATTCTGAGGAGTCCATCCTGTCCCTGCTACTGAGTGTAGCGAAGCCTTTGGAGCTGCAAGAGCCGCTGGACTCGCTTAGTTCCCCCTCCTGTTCCTGCTTTTGGAAGTGATAATACAAACTCGTTCGCAGTTTCCCCCGTTAGCGAGGTAGCGCCAGGAACACAAGAAGGAAAAAAGGTCTCATTTGCTCACATCCATTCTCTAGCTGTCATGTGTAATGCACCGAAACCACAGACCCGCTATCCATATGAAGCCCCACCCCCTTAGCGCGCGCGCGCGCGCGCGCGCGTGTGTGTGTGTGTGTGTGTGTGTGTGTGTGTGTGTCAATCTATCAATTTTCCCAAAATTCACCTTCAAATCTCTTTACTTTCCTCTGCGTCATATTTCATTCTCGTCACTCTTCTTGGCACTTGCTCGCCATCTATTTTACACCTCTGTCTCTAGTCCACCTTCATAACATATTTCACACGTCCAGGGATTTTCCACTCTACCCGACACTGTTTCCCCCTCCGTCCAAAATTCGGCATTCAGACGAGACCTGAATCTTTTAAAACAGCGTCTTGACATCTTGAAACTTTTTCCCTTAGTCTTAGCGTTTCAGTGACTGTTTCACCTTATTGTGTTACATCGCCTCTGATGATCACCACTTTCCATCCTAATCACTTTTTCAATTCGTGTTCCAAATCGTCCGTTTTCCCTGTTGTTCGCTCCCTCATTCTGTTCAATTTCTGGGGCAATTTTGTTCACTTCTCACGGCAAATGTTCAATTATTTCTTTTCTCTCCTCTCTTCGTTTTCATGTTCCATACTGCCCCCGATTCTCCTCCGGTTTGGCTTATCTTGTCCACTCCTCTGGACTTGCCACGTACACACCCTGAGGCAGTCGACAACCTAAGGACAGTCCCTATTAATGTACAACAGGAAGACACTCTGCAACAGAGTGTAACGGGAAGGTATCCTCCAACAGTGTACAGCAGGAGGATACTTACGATAAGGTATAACAAGAAGAACATCATTCTGCAACAGTGTGCAACGGAAGTATACAACAGTGTATGACAGGATGATATCCTACAAAAAAAACATAAAAAGGATGATACCTTTGCAACAGTGTACTGCAGGAGAATACGAAAGTATACTGTGCAAGAATGTGCAACAAGAATAAATAACCTAAAAGTGCACAATATGCAGCTACTCCCGCAGTGTTGCACAACTCCCTCACTAACACAAAGCCCCTTTAACAGCCCGCAACACACTGAAATAACTGGCAAACACGGGGATCCCTTGCAACAACGCTCGCTACTGCCGCTAATGTGGTTTTATACATTTGCCCAAACAGGACCCGACACTGGCTCTAACGCAATTACCGTCCAGGTCACAGCAGAGAGGGATGCCGCGTTCGCCCACCCATTAAGAAAAAAAATGAAAAGATAAAAAGATAGTCTATCTCACCGGCTCGAATAGCTAACTACGCCTTCGTAAATAAAGATAAAGAATATGTTGAAAGTGAGAACAACATAATAATCACTAAACCAGATAAAGACTATACGAAACTCACGAAACACTTCAAAATATTTATCAAAATTTTGGAACACACGTAGCATTGAGTCACCTTCTGAACTGCCAGGCCCCCCAAAAAACACCACGAACGATCACACGACGCGTCACGCTCCTTTGCGTTCATAATACGAAACGTAATGTCGCATGCGGCCATCATCATGTACTCTTGTGAGGTGGGGTGTGTGTGTGTGTGTGTGTACGACTTTAGCCTCCTCCGGTGTTGTGGTCCGAGCTAAACACGGCCTGTACCGTAGATCGTGTTGGGGGCTTGGGAGAAATTCAATTTATCAACCCACAGATTCGTGCAGTCTAGGGGTGAGCTGCCAACCCAAGTGTTACGAATCACACCTGTGCTCGCTACGTAGCTCGTACGTGACTTTCCCTCTGTGGGGGTAATCAGAATGTGTATAATTACCCACATGTCCTGTAAGGGAAGGGAAACTTATACTCGCGCGGGGCTCCGTCTCCTCTCTTGTGATTACCGTTTGTGATTACTATCTGTGTGTTACGAGGAGAGAGTTTTACGCTCTGTGTCGCCCCGCGTGTGATTCAAATAACCAAATAAAGAACGGTTAATTGGATTCAGGTAGACATTCGGTTGGAGATAAACTGAGAGGTCATATCAATAACTGGTTAACTAATCTTAAAAATCTCATGACCAAGTTGGGGGTCTGGTTGTGTGTGTGTGTGTGTGTGTGTGTGAATCTCTCTCTAGTGGGGGCCGGATCATCCTCTCGCTGATCCCAATCTCAGGAGCCAAATCGTGCTCAATGCAACCTCCTCAAAGCTATCCAGTTCCCCTCTATGTTCGCCCCGACCGCTAAGAATGCGACACTACCCTTGTTAAAACCTGGCTCATGGAAAGAAATAAAAATATATAAAAAAACACCTTCTTAAACCTATAAACCGAGCTCAAACTCTTCCTAAAAATCTAGCTCAAATGCTCTCTCTTTTTCCCGAAGACCCAGATGCCTTTATCAATTAATCTCTCTCTCTCTCTCTCTCTCTCTCTCTCTCTCTTCTCTTCTCTTTCTCTCCTCTTCTCTCTCTCCCTCTTCTCTCATCCAAGGGGACGACTGCCTCACGCTGCAAAAGGGATCCCGAAGACGGCGGCGGAGAGTCCGCTTAAAAATCGAAAAGGCTCAGATCTGCTCAGAAGCCTCCCGCGCGAGACCGACTCCGACGACCGAATTCGTGCCCTGGTAAAACACATTCCGGTTGACGTAGGACAGGAGGAGGAGGTAAAGGAGGAGGAGGAGGAGGAAGAGGATGAGGAGGAGGGAAGAGGATGAGCAGGAGGCCATGCTGGGTGAGTGAGGTCGTGAGTGTACAGACCCCCCAATGCAAAAAAAGGAGAAATATGAGTACGAGTTTACAGGAGTCACTCGCTGCCTAGAGTCGGACTCCGTCACTACTACCATGTCAGGAGCGAACGTTCTGTACGCTCATGGCGACAAACTACAAGCCAACCATTCATATTTCACGAGGAGCAGTACTGAAGCATTTTTTTTTATTCTGAAGTTATTGCTTCGACAGCTTTAAATAATGAACTGACACTGACATTTCTTAGGATGTTGTGATCCCAGATTAGGCACGGCAGGGAACGTCATAAATGCAAATGACTGTACCCATAATGCCATGAACCTTGCCTTATACTGCAACCATAATGCCATGAAACTTGCTTTATACACTGTACCCATAATGCCATGAACCTTGCCTTATACTGCAACCATAATGCCATGAGACTTGCTTTATACACTGTACCCATAATGCCATGAAACTTGCCTTATACTGTACCCACAAAGCCATGAAACTTGTCTTATACACTGTAGCCACAGTGCTATGAAACTTGGCTTGTATTACTGAACATAATGTATATATACATGTATGCAAACCCAACGTCTGTGATTAACCTTATATACTGCTCTCTTGTCTATACGAATGTGTGCTGAACCTTGCCATTATGTGTGTATGCCTGTATCAAATACATGAGACCTGCTAGCCTCCACTGTAACTTATACATAAACTACAGTCTGACCCATGTATCAGACCAACCTGTGATATGTACCTATGTATCAAACTCTGTAAAATAACTTTAATATCGATCTACCGCCCGCAAATATGGGGTAAAATGAATAATTAAACAAGTAATTTGTGTGTGTCAATATACTGGACTGGAAAAAAGGCCTTCACCGAATCAACAGAAATAGACTTGTATACGTTTCTCTGCTGCCCTACTCCAACACGGGTACTGACCCAACCTGTACTGCTCTCTCGTATCTATGCCCTGAATACGCGGGGGCCCTTTGCCCACTCCTGTAACCTGACTGGTATATCTCCGTGCGTCCTCTCCATGTCTGTGTGTAGTGACTCGACAAGCAATGTGCGTGTCTGTGGACTGAATAAACTGAGTGTGAAGATGACCTCTGAGACATAACTCGAATCTTTCTCCCCTCTGCATGTATATGTGCGT
>JAYMFT010287461.1:0-10406 GCA_038088735.1 Panulirus argus | reverse complement strand
TAACACACACACACACACACACACACAAATATATATATATATATATATATATATGTGTGTGTGTGTTTGTGTATGTGTGTGTGTGTGTGTATGTGTGTGTGTGTGTGTGTGTAATAAGCGGGATGTACTGATGGGAAGGACTGTTGTCGACCTGGTAGTGGGATGGGTGACCCGGCCCTCCAGTTTGGCAGCGGATCCTCCGACCAGCAAGTCGGTAGCGCGGGTGAACCAGGCGAGAACACCCACCGCCCAGGTCGGGTTTTTGTCCCCGCAGTTGATAGAAAAAAAGAGCTCCGCAAATGGTAATAAATAAGTTATCGCCCTCATCCTCCACTCCTGTTGGCCCGATGTACCTCACTCCATTAATTGCGTCCCTCACAGAAGATGGAGAGAGAGAGAAACAGAGAAGCAGGAGGCCGAGTTGACACATATATGTGGAATGGGTTTTGATTCGTGCGACGTGTGTGTGTGTGTGAATCCGTGATCGGGGGAGTGTTGATCGCGTCCCATTGTTGGCGAGAGAGAGAGACGCGGCTCCGTCGGCGAAGCGATAAATCACGATTGCACAGTCGGTTAAATTCCTTCTTGACCTTAATACTCCAGACTGTCAGGTTTGCTACAGAGGTTAATATTTTTTAACCTTCGCGACGACGCCGCAGTTGGGATACAGTGAGAGGATTAGCAGTATGATGAGAGGCGCGCACGGATGTGTGTACGAGATAGCGGAGAAAACTGTGGATAGCTTTGGTCTGCGTACAGTGAGGATAAGTGGATATGAGAGACTGGGTTCAGTGGTGTTGTCGGTGGTGGCAGTGGGTTGGCTGAGGGCGACACAGGACCGGTAGCCGTCGCCTGGTTGAATACCGGGGCCGTGGGAAACACACGGAGGGGGGACCCCGATCTCCCTTTGCCACCCAGCTACTTAAAGCCCTGTTGCCTTCCGTTCGCTTCGCCTCTCCTCGACCTCTCTCAGGTCCTCATGTACCTACCCCCCTCCCTCACCTGTGAAGGTTTCCTACGCCTTAAAGCGCATCAACACTTCCCCTCGCTATTTCCGCAGAACCCCCCGGCAGCCTTCAGCTTACCCTCGTCAGTCTGCCATACCATACCAACACCCGTGTATACATGATTTGCATACGCGTACCTAAGATCTCGCCTTTCTCATCTCTTCTTGAGTCGCGTGAACCCAACCTCTTCCCACGGACTCTCTTCTCAGCCAGATCCTTTTGCCCATACCTCACCAACACCTACATAGCTCCAGCGTACTTCCTCCCCTGCCCGTGTCTAGCTTCAGGTCTTACCCGTGGTTTGTCTGCATTTGCTCTGAAACCATCGCGCATGCAGTCCGCCTCTTGCATTGCCTTACCCTTGCCTCCGACACCCAACACCCACTTTTCCTACACCGCATTCTCATCCCTCACACTAACGACGTTTGTCCTCTCCTTCCTTCCTTCCTTCCTTCTTTCCCTGCCCTCCTTCTACCTTGGACGTATTATTCTCCCGTCCCTTCTGTTGTGTGCGATGCAGGGGGATGGAGCGGTGGCGGCTCCGGTGGTGATCCCCCAAACTGTGGTTGCCGTGAAATGTGACGTGGGAAATTCTCTTGTGCCGATGGAGTGCTATTCACTTACACACAGAGTGTCGCAAGAAGTGAGTAATCCTGCCACTTGTCTGTGCAAAGTACTTGTGGGCAGGTTGTTGCTACCGTGAACCCATTCCGGCAGGATTTGATACCGAATGTGCCAGATATTTTTGAAACTTTCCCCCGGTAAAAAGTGGTAATTTCCTCAAGTAGCTGGCTCGAGTGAGATAGCTGGAGGGAGGGAGGGGGACGATGACCAGGTAGAGCGAGCTAGACCTGTGACGGAAGGAGGGGAGGGGGGGTGGGTGGACTCGACCCACAAGAGGTGGCAGGGAGGCGTTACTTTTTCACTTTGGGGAGGGAGGGAGGGAGGAAGCTGAGACGGTTGGCATGGCCTGGGCGAGTTTAACGGCCTCGACTGTGAGGCTTCGGGGAGTTGGAGTGGCGGGGAAGATGTCAGAACTTAGATATGCGGGCGACGACCTCGCTCGCCAGAGCACAGGTAATTGACTGTCGCAAATTGGACGGGGCCCCGTGGCTCCAGGCGCAGCATGTGTGTGTGTATGTTTCAGTCATGGACACGAACCGCTCTGCTTCGCCAGCCAGTCCGTCACTCGCGTCACAGTGCGTGTCAATACACAGATTACACGGTAGATGTTTGTTAAACCCGTGCTTACTAAGCCTCCTTCAGCGGATCCGTTTATACCTTAGCTTTGCAAAGAGCAGTGTTTCCCAGATTGTGAGGGGGCGCTTGAAGCCATGTGCCAAAAGGATTACGATTTATGTGTAAAAGAACTCAATTAGGAAACTCTGAGTTTGTCATATAGGAATAATCCCTCTCATTAAACTTGCATTGCATCCTTGCAACAGCAAAAATGTAGCAGTCACCCTCCCCCGTTCTTTATCCATCACATCTCTCCTCACGCGTCGTGTACCCCGTCATGGATACCACACTGACTCACTCACCGCTCGTCTCTCACAACAACTACGGCACCCACCGATCTTCTGTTTCCCTCAGGTAATGCTACCTGAACAACAAGGATGTTAACAAACACAAGGATAAAGTAACTACCAAGTTAGCTGCTCCTCAGCAGTACAAAAACATAATACAAAATGTAGAATCGATTAAAATATGAAAATATGAAGTGGGGAGACGTGAGGAGTTCATGCAAGCCACATGGGAGGCGTCATGTTCAAAAGTTTGGGAACCGCCGGCTCCGAAGGAAGACTCGATTTCGTCGACATCTACAGCAGGTATCGACGACACGGGGAGGTCGGGATATTACCGCACGGAACACGGTGCGCCGCAGGAAACGTGTATTTAAAGTTACTTGCTTATTAAACGTAATTTGGGGGAAAGGGGAAGGGGGAGGTGGTATAACTTGCCGCGGTAGCAATACGCTGTGCCGTGCTCGAATGTGTGTGTCGGACGCGGCGGTAATTGGCGGAGGTTCTACGACGTTAAGAGGCGAGTTCCTGCCGACGAGGCTTTGCAGGAAATGGAGCGTCTTCGCCGGCGAGGGTCGTGCTCGGATCACGAGCGGCTCTCCAGAGGATCCTCCGAGGCGTTGTGCGGCAAGTCTCCTCACGCGTGTGGCAAGGAAGCCTTGCGCGAAGATATTCCGATGAAGTCTCGTAGAGTGTCCTCAGAGGTGCACTTGAAGATATTTTCCGGGAGAGATCGCTGGAAGATTCCCCAGCCCAGGTTCTTTGGGAAGTTTCTCAGGAACCTCTTGTCTGGTTTAGATAAGTTACGAAGCTGAGCATTTCAAGTTTTCCGGGAAGGTCTTTAGATCTCCGGGAGGTGCTTGAGACATTCATCAGATGGCACGGGGATTCTTTCGAGGTTTCTCGTGTGGTTCCTGGAGATTGGCTTAAAATTCTCGGTGATATACACTTGAAGGACTTTGAGGTGTTTTCTCGAAAACTCCTTAAAGGACTTGAGGTATCTGCGTGGTGCCCTTGAGGGATCTCTGGAAGATCTCGGAAGACCTGAATTTCTCTTTGAGGATCCTCGAAGTATTTTTGACATTACCTTTTCCAGTTATGTCGAGAACTTTTCGAGCTGTTTGTAAGACGTACGGTTGTTACTGTCCCTTAGGTTATGCCTCATAACGGCGTCACGCGCACCAGAGATGGCCATCTGATAAACAAGATTAGTTGTTCATTTGTTCTTCTTGCCGTATCGACATCCGCCGAAGGCGTTCTAAGTGAAATCATCGACGGGAAAATAGGTAATATTGTGCAAAGCCGCGCCATATTGCTTTCTGTCGCAACGGTCTTGCAATTAGGCGAGATCAAGGGTTCCTCCGCTTGAACCGTAATTGGTTAGTTGATGAAGCCTCGCCGTGGCACCGCCGCTCGATTACCTGGCCCTCCCAAGCCTTCATGCGGCCTCCAATCGGCCTCGCTGCCATCTGCAGTAAATCCGCTATTCGTTATCTTCGTTCATTAATCCACTGCGCGGCATATGCATCTTGTGTGTGTGTGTAAAATATTTTAAGGCATGTGGCCTTCTCGTTGCCTCATCATCCACGTTCCCGTCAAGCCCATTGTTCCTCCAGCTTATGCACTGCGACAGGCCAGATATTCGTGTCGACCTGTGTCATGACTGTGTAGTGGGACGGCGGCAGCGGGCCTGTGGCCGAGGTTGTGGTATAGCGCGGTGAAGGGAGTGGTTATAACTCTCCTTGGAACCATAATAACGGGACCGGCACCACAGCCTGACTGAGTCACTGATATCCACGTATTGCCATCAGCCCAGCCCGGACCTGCACCAGGATGTTGGGGGTAGCAGCTCCTCTCTGGCCAGGACTCGTCCTTTGTGGGTGGGAAATGTAGCTTGGGTCGTCTAGAGGGAGGACGAGAGCTTAGAACCAAGAGAGTTCCTAAGGGTGGACGTGGGGATAGTCAGAGCCTTTGGGTGGGGGACGTGAGTCGAAGGTTGGGAGAGGCCTAACCATAGAATGAGCACAGAGGTAGTTAAGGCATCAAGGCTGGTGCGTAAATCGCTTTAGGGAGACGGGTAACGGGGCGAGGCAGAGGTTAATGGACCTAACTTGTCATCAATGTTTCTGAATGAAGAACTCGACAGATGTGCTGCTGCTTGCATTCCTCTGTGTTATTTTGCGTGTGAGTTGCCCTTAAATGTGTCCGTATTGATAAGAAATAGTTGAAGTAAGGTCTTTATGATAATAACTACGGTTTTCTGGGGTAACTATAGCCAGAGACTGAAAATACATGCGCCATAAACAGTTTGGCCACAGAAAAGGAGAGATGGTGATGAAAGTCTCTCCACAAAAACTGAGGAAGAGGTTACTTTACACTCGACTGATGGATGGAAATGCCCTCAGTGATAATGATGGGGCTGTTCTTGTTGCGGTCGGTACGAGCTTGGGTGGATTCGACGAGGTTGTGGCTCCGAACTCAGGGACGAGGAATCTCGGGTGGCAAGTGGTGACAGTGGCTACGATGGTTCACTGGTTTTGTCCCCGAGTGTCGGATTTAGGACCAGGTGATTATGGTTAGAGTTAGGGGGGTCAGTAAGACGAACACCTCTTGGATGTGGCTGTATTAGACGGACCAAGGATGGTTCTTGTGTGGCCTTTGCTCCAGCTCATCCTAGTGACCCCATTTGCCCGGTGGAAAGAGAGAGGGGGGGACCAGGCGTAATCGAGTTTCAGAAGAGTCAGAGTTGTGTAGATTTTTACGCTGAGGCGCAGAGGGAGTCCAAGTTTCTTGTGTGTGTACGAAGAATGGAGAAACTATATTAGTTGGTGGATTTAATGATGGCACTGACGCGTTATTTCCAGCTTAGTTATCGTTCTTTTTTTTTCCTGCCCCCTTCTTGGCCCTTAAAGGCCGGAAGACATGCTAGAAACCGGTAAGTAATTTCACCCGCCCCCCCCCCAAAACCTAACCTACAGGCAGCCCATATAGTATCTGGAACCCTAATCACCTCCCAGGATGACCATCATGTTGCTCTTGGCTCGACACGAGATCGCTTGGCTTAGGCTGGTGTGAGTGAGTGAGTGAATGTGTGTCCTCGCGCACGCAGGAGTAGACATGGTACATATATGTACAATGTTAAGAGACGGTGTAACACGAGTGAGCAACTCCTCTCTTTCCGTAACGCCCAAGTAGAAATCACAAGCCATATCTATAATCAGGAAATTAACATTCGAGTCATTGCCCACAAACGGCGCCCATGAACTGTACTGTGCTCTTCATAGAAGATTTACGGGAGTACTCACCGATCATGGGGCCAAGCCAGAGGACAGAAGAGCCCCCGATGGCCTGCGACAAGGTGGTTCTCTTCTTTGCTTCCCATTAACAGCAATTTGTGCCGCTGAAGCCACACGCCAAGAGCAACAAAGGCTGGGTGTTGTTGTGTGTTGAAGTGGGTGGCAAGATTAGCAACACACGAGCAGCAAGGGGGGCAGGTGGTAGCCAGGGGTGGTGGTGGAGTGTGTGTCCGGATATAAACACTACCTTCGGGACGCACCTTGAATACTAAGTGGCGGCCATTCTTGCGGGCTTTGTTTCTGCCGCTACTCCGATTCTCGTCATTGCCGCTCGCGTTCTCTTTTGTTCCTTCCGCCCGAACTACTGTTCCTGGTGGTGGTGTTACTGGCGCTGCTTGCTGCAACGTATGCTGACGTTTCTGTACGTTCCTCAGCTCTAGAGTGGGCGTGCCAGAGAAGTATAACCAGTTGATGAACGTTTTGTTTAGTACCGAGTTATCTTCGTCTTAAAGTAGGTTACGAAGTCATGAGTTCTTAGGGTAACGGTTTAGGTAATCGCAGACCCTAAGGAGGCCGTAAGGGTTATGGAAACCTACCCCCCACTGCAGCCCAATGTTGCCACCAGCTCCTCTTAGGCAGCTGGACACTGTAGGTGGATTCGGATCAGTTTGATTTTCGAAGCCCCAGTCGACTGATGCTTCGTTTAACTAACTCTACGGGAACAGGAGGATGGACTTCAACGCTGGCTTGTGCAAGTGAACATTCTCCTTGACATGTCCATTTGTCAGCGACCACTTAGCAACAGCCGTCTTACGTTCTTGATAACGACCTCGGCGCTGGTCTTTAGATATGAAACCGTGATTTATATTCGAGACAGATGATGGTCAGTGTCTCAATGGATCCGTCATTTTTTTCTCCTCTTTCTTTAATTCAGCTTCACAGTAAGGACACCAGAGGGACACAGAACGTACACATCCGACATGCGAGTGAAGTAGGCGTTGTATCCGCGAAACCATATGTACGTAGAGGAAGGCACCCACGGAACGGGAGAAATGTGTGTAGAGCAAGTCCTGGCGTTGGGACCTGCATCAAGTGGACTCCATGCAATAGTGTGACGTCCTGATCTCGTATTCATGAGCTACCGGGGCACCACAAGACGCCGCCTGTCACGAATCTGCTGTCAGGGCCTTGGGAGAAGCCAGTGGTCGGTTCGTTTATATACCAACGCCTTCTGGCCAGGGTCTGTAGTACCGTGCGAGGGTATTTTCGTCGCAGATGAAGGAGAAGGGGATTGTTTTTATGTACGGTCTCTCTGACTTAGACCTTTTGTGACCCCTGTAATCCCCTTTTGCGCTACCGCTCACACGATTGAGCGTGGGGTGCACAGTAGATTTGCCGGGGGTTACCGGCACAAATCACAATCTGCCGGTATTTTAGGACGTGATTTTTTTTTTTTTTTTTCTTTTCTGAAAGCCAGGGCTAGAACGTAGCGTTCACCGCTGGAAAATGTGGAGTTACGAAGAACGAGTGCTGTGAGTTACGTGTTCTCAAGGAGGGTCTTTATTGAATATTTGGGAACTGATATGCTCGTAATCCACGTGTGGGAGGGGGGGTGAGGCCGAGAGAAGAGACTACAATCTGGGCCAAGGGAGTGGAACTTGACAGCCACAGAAGTGCTGGCTCACTACGCGGCTGTCATTATCCCTCCCAGCACCTGGCGGGGTTAGTACCAGCAATAGCCACCACTCTTGGGTCGATGGATGCCTCCCGTATCGAAGGATTTTCAGAATTTGATGTAGTACTGACCAAGACTGAAGAAAGAGTTATAGATTTATAAAACTTTAACCAGGAGAAGGGAGAAGGAAAACGTAATACTAGGAGGAGGAAAACGTAATACTAGGAGAAGGAAAACGTAATACTAGGAGAAGGAGAACGTAATACTAGAAGGAAACCGTAATACTAGGAGAAGGGGAACGTATTACAAGGAGGAAAACGTAATACTAGGAGAAGGAAATCGTAATACTAGGAGAAGGAGAACGTAATACTAGGAGAAGGAGAACGTAATACTAGAAGGAAACCGTAACACTAGGAGAAGGGGAACGTATTACAAGGAGGAAAACGTAATACTAGGAGAAGGAAAACGTAATACTAGGAGAAGGAAAACGTAATACTAGGAGAAGGAAAACGTAATACTAGGAGAAGGAAAAGGTGATACTAGAAGAAGGAAAACGTAATACTAAGAGAAGGAAAACGTAATATTATGAGAAGGAAAACGTATTATTAGGAGACAGAAAACGTTATACTAGGAGAAGGAAAACGTAATAATAAGAGGATGAAAACGTAATAATAGGAGAGGGAAAACGTAATAATAGAAGGAAAACGTAATACTAGGAGGAGGAAAACGTTATACTAGGAAAAGGAAAACGTAATAATAGGAGGAGGAAAACGTAATACTGTAGTTATGTGGCGAGACCAAGTTAAGTCCTCCCTTCCGCCATTCTGTCCTTCGTATCTCGTCCTCACATCATCGCCCGCTGAGGAGGGGGATTGAAAGACACACACACACGCACGCGCCCCCCCCCCTCCCCATCAGTCTTGGCCGCCGACACCTGGAAGGAAGTATAAATTCTGGATAATGGCGACGGTGACGGATCACAGGCGGGCGGTGAATGCCCGGAGGTAGTGTGAGCAAGATGGCAGCGACGCGCCGGGGGGCGCCGTTGAGGAGGCCACCAGGCAGTCGTAATGCACACCAGGCAGTTTACCACTTAGAGCCACCGGGGAAAACGGGTTTACCACTCAGAACCATCGGGGAAGATGGGTTTAACAGTCAGAACCATCAAATGAGAAGGTTTACCACTCAGAACCATCAGGGGAGATGAGTTTACCACTCGCAGGCATCAGAGAAGACTGGTTTACCACTCAGAGCCATCAGCGCTGACTGATTTACCACTCAGAACCATCAGGAGAGACAGGTTTACCCCTCAGAACGGTATGGGAAGATAGGTTTACCACTCAGAACCATCAGACGAGACGAGTTTACCACTCAGAACCGTCAGGAAAGATGGGTTAACCACTCAGGGCCATCAAGCAAGACTTGGTTTACCACCCCCAAGCCAGCAGGGAACGCAGAACCATCAGAGAAGACTGGTTTGCCACTCAGAAGAAAAAGAAGGCCATCAGGTGGAAGACTAGCGTATCTCTCGGGAAAGGGAATCTAAAAATGCTGGTCACAAGGCTTCCCCACCACAGAGTCCTGACGGCGAACCAAAACCTGTATCTCCGCTCGGCTCAGAAATTTTTAGAAACATTTCATCTTTCGCCGACTTTCGCTTCATTGGCTTCCACTCGGCGGAGGTAATTAACTGACCGTCGTCCGGCAGATAGATTAAGGAATAGATTAATGAATGGATGGATTGGTAAATCGAGTTGAAGAAGCCGTACCGACTAGTCGCAATAGTAGTGAGCAAAGTTGGGGATAGCCTCTCTCACAGAGCTGACGATTTCCATGTCTCACTGGTGGTGCTCAAAGTCTGTGTACGATCCTACTCACAACAGCAGCAGGAGTGGTGTGGTGGAATGGAACCAGCTGCAGCAGGAGACTTGCCGTCGCCAGCTGCATGCAGATTACCACCAAGGTGACCCCTTGCTTGTTGATGCGAAGATGAATAGTTGTCATGTTTTTGGTCTCTTTCCGACTTTCCGAGGGGAATAGTGGCGTTCAGTTCGCCGTTCAGTGGCGATAATTGGGTCAGTTACAGAGAGGTGAGTAGCTAAGTTGACGGGCGAGCCAACTGACTCGACGAAGGGTATACGGTCTTAGTACGTTTCACGGTGTGGAGGGTGTGTGGGAGACGTCCCCACAGGGTGTGTCTTGCCTTACTGACGTGTGGTGGTGGAGTCCTCCCCCAGACGACGAGCAGAGACCCTGCTGAGGGGAAGCACCTGTGGTCGAGAAGCCCTGCAACATTCACGCGAGGAATGTCTCGTTATATCTTTTTTTTTGTTTTTTCCTACTCGTAAGAACGCAGTGTGATAGGGTAGTTCGTGTGAGTGGGGTAAATCGTTGTGTGTGTTGAGGAGGTACCTCCCTCCCTCCCTCCCTCCCCCACACGGCAGACCCTCACGATAGATGGCAACCCCTACCCCCACCGTAGCTGCCAGAGTTGAGATAATCGCCCCAAAGATGATGCAGGATTATCTCTGTGATTAATCAATAATCCGCACATGATTAATACTTGATTCAAATGTGTATGATGATTATATAATCTGTGTTGAAGGAGTCTGCTTATATCTTGATGTCACAATTGTTTTACGTACAAAAAAAAAGGTAAAAGCGTTATTTTTTTTTTTTTTGTAACGGTTATGATGCCCCCGAGTGAGGAAACAGCCGTAGCCACGCCCCCTTGTTTGCCTGTTGTGTACATCCGTTAGGGGTATCCAAATATATCCTTAATTCAGTTATAAAACAATAAGAAAAATAAATACATTCATTTTTTTCAATTAATTAGAACAGTATATCGAGACAGCCAGCATAAGTTATCGTTTATTTGTTTATATCGACTCTGCCAAACTACCGG
>JAYMFT010287450.1:0-10406 GCA_038088735.1 Panulirus argus | reverse complement strand
ATATATATATATAAAAAAAAAAAAAATATATATATATATATATATATATATATATATATATATATATATATATATATATCATTCTTTTGATTCACTTTAAGTTATCCCGGAAACAGGTATACTCTACAAGTAAATCAAATGAATTTTTATGTAGATATATAATGCCTTCATGTAATCAGTAAAGAAGTGACTCTTGAAAACGTGGGAGTCGGAGCCTTGATGCTTTGCAGACAATATTCTCTGCATTGCTCTTTAGTCTCACGTAAAGATTCTATCCTGTCAGTGGAGAAGAGCTTTATCATTACACTTAATATTCATAGTTTCTTAAAAGTGGTTTAGATTTTTTAAGCGGTTTATGTTTCTCATGACTCGGGGACAGGCGGAGTATATCAAAAGCATTATTCATGCTTCTACCCAGTATGGAACATTATTAAAGTGTCTATAGTTAGAACAATCTCTTAGTGAATTACTATTACGGTCTCAGCTTGAACAGAAGTCAACAGAATATATACCCCATGTGGGCTCATTTGTCCGTTCATGACGCTACCTCGGTAGAGCGGGAAATGCATCATGATAATCAAACAACCCTAGGACCCCCTTTTATGAGGTTCCTGCAGTTGCAAGGCTGCGTTACAATCAGTAACAGGGAAAGTATAGACTTTGTGGTATGAGAAGCTCCCTTAACGAGTCTGTTCTCCGCAGGACAGGATGGATTTATTTGATATGAGAAGGTCTTTGACGAGACTTTTTGCTCCGTATCGTTAATTGATGATGATACAGCCTTCGGCAATGGTTACTTCTCGCTCGAGGGGTAACCCAAAAGCAAGCGGAGTCTGATAACACCACAACATGTATGTATACACACACACACACACACACACACACACACCTATAAGGCATTTCTTAGGTGCTCATTTTTGACATCAGATCTCGCACACGTTCGCCACATCTGTTGACATGAGATTCAAAGCCTGGATGGATTCATCTGTCTTCGCAAATGAACGTAATGCTTCAAATTGCTTTCGTGAAAAAGTAAGGGAAATAATTTCATATAATTATGTTTGAGTAAGAATGAATCAAAACCTAATTGTTACAACTGACTTTCTGATGCGAATTATGCACCAGTTGGCCTTTGCGTAAAAAAAAAAAAAGAAAGACACTGTTGCCAGTTACATTCATTTTATCATAATTGTGATTTTGAGTTCACGCTTGACTACACACAGTGTTCAGGGGAAAATGGATGCACTTTGTTGTTATATTTAGAGGAACTCTCATAGTAAATTGCCGTGTCATAAATCACCATACTGTAAACGACAGTATTCCTATTTCACTGTGTTTGCGCACAAATGTATGTCTGTGTGTGTGTGTGTGATTACCTATTTGAATGGTACGGGATGGGATTCATTCACTTGTCGAGTCCCATCTCTTGAACATTTTCTACTGTACTACAACTCAATAAGCTTCTGGTTATTGTCCGCAGTAACTTTTCTATTATCCACATCATTCCACTCATCCAATGCACTTGGATAAGTGTGTGGGTATTACGTAAGAAGATATTGAGGAAGAAGAATTACATACAGTAATGATTTTGTATGCATTTATGCACAGCTATTTGCATGCATGCATGTAGACCTTCCGTGACACGAAATACCTTTTGTCCAGCAACAGTTTAACACTGTCTTCCCCACACCATTACGTGTAACCCCTCAACACCCACGTACCCAAGACCCCTGAAGGGACCTTTAGGTGCCGCCGTCGCCAGGCACACCGTAGGACTATACACCTTATGGAGACTGGCAGGCAATCTACACACGTAATCTCCACCAGCTAAATCATACTTGGATGTAACGGAGGTGGGCCAAGCCGGATTCTAAATTGCCCTTAAACTGATTTCTCGTCGGGGGAATTGCAATTTGGGGATTTTTTCATGCCCTGCCGGAGTTTAGCTGCCCCCGAGGATATTGAAATAAGTGTTTATATTATTTTGTCCACCGGTGTGGAATGTGGCGTGGCTGGTAGTTTCACGGGATGGAGTGGAGTGGAGGTGGCGGGAAGGGAGAATTAACATAGGTTTGGTTATGTGGTATTATTATTGAGTATGTGTGTGTGTGTGTGTGTATTTACGTGAATGTGTGTGTATTTGAGTTTTTATACTTATGTTCTTATGTGTGTGCGTGGTTTTGCGTAAGGGTTCATGTGCGCATGTCCACTACAATCTGCGTGTATGTGCATGTATTCATATTTGTCTGTTTTGTGAAAGTGTGTTCCATACTTTTCGAAGGCGTTATCAAAATTTCCCTAAACAAGTGATCATACATTATTGAAAAAGTAATCCGATAATGGCTCGAATGGGTGAGGAACGTAAAGAGGGAAGATCTGGTACGTAATACAGTAGGTTTTTGGTTATCACTGACCTCAGAATGTACGTTGCTGGTTGTCACAGACCTCAGACAGATACGTTTTGGTTGCCAGTGACTCCAGAATACGCCCTCTGTGAGGCAGGGACGCCAAGATACATGTTGCTGGGAAAGATAACATCACAATTTACATTTCAGGAGTCAGTGACTCTATGATTTACACTTCAGGAGTTGATGACTGAAATATACGTCTTGGGACAAAACTTCAGAGAGTATGTTTTGTCTTGTGATTATGTCATATGTGTTGGGATTGATGGCTTTATAAGTAAACATGTATTGAAATTCGATAATACGAAGATATACTGTATACCTATGGGGGAATCCATACCCTGTGGGAGCATGATTATCATATATCTTTTCTTTTTAGACTGTTATCCGTTTTGAGAAAAGTAATGCCAGAATAAGTTGTGGGATTGATAACGTTAGAATATACGTGAGTGAAGAGAAAGGTCTTTAAAGTTTGCGATTTTTACGCACTATACAATCTTAAAAGAAAGGCAGGGAACCAAAGACGTCAGGTAATACGTTTTGGCAGCTGCTTACGTCAGACTTGTACGTTTAAGGAGCCGGTGACATCAGAAGAAAAGTCGATTTTAAAGCCGATCACATCAGTCGTTACGTGCAAAAGACTTATCAAATATTTCACATTGCTCTGTCCTCATAATGACCGAATCATTCTTAAGGTACTGTTCAGCTCGTTATATATAACTTTTTTCCGTGTCAGAGCTGTTTAAAGATCACAAATTTATTTTGCACGACAAATTTATTTTGCATCGTTCTTTTGTTTTCCTTTCACTAAAAGAATATTTGGATCATGGTGGACCTTGTATTTTTCATTCATTATGAAAGAAATAATGCGAGTGACTTACCGTGAAGAACTGAACTGGATTTATCAGAGGACTGAGGCATAATTAGCATGCAGAATATTATAATTGCTCAGCCCAAAGAACATGAATATTCATTTCAGACTAATAGCCTCTCAGATGCTGTCTGTCGACACGGTCCCTCAGCTGTATTGAGGCGCAATGCGTCAGGAGGCGGTAGAGTTAGGCCTAAAGGGTCACCCTAGGATGGAAGGAGGCGCCCTAGATGGAAGTCTGATCTCAGAATGAATTACGTTAATGATGATGTCCCCGATTTCTTTTTTTACGTTTTTCCATTTCTTTATACCAGCCCATCTTTCCCATCTTCAGCGAGGTAGCGCCGGGAAGAGCCGGCCGATTGTCTGAGAAAAAAAAAAAATCTTCGCTTGGTTTTCCATCCTCTGTTTCACTTAGAGAGTGATAATATAGGCGGGGAGGATTTTCAGCTCCTCCCGCTGCAGCATCTCACAGGCGCCTTCTACGACACGCAGGAGACAGTAGCATTCTTTCACTTCTGCACCCTTGCCTCAGAAAATGACATGACAAAGGAAAGAAATTATGTGATCAGAGAAATCGAATCTACGCAAGGCACCTGGTGTGAAAGCATGTCGGCAAATCCAATTCTGTCCAAATTCATCCCAGAACTGATTGTATAACTGTCAAAGGATACTCTGGCTCGCAGTACGACGATCAAAGCTAAACCGAATCAGATTCAATCATGATTCGAACCGAATCCCTGCGGTTGGTGATACCCCAGGGGCCATATAGTGTTGAGCCACGCACGATATGTGTATCTGGGACCCTCGAATAGGCTGCAAATTGTAAGTGATGTATATCAGAATTCATCCATCTGCTCCAAAACGGTTATATCGATGTTTATATTTCTTTCTTCATAATGTGTCAGAATCTCTTGAGTGCGGTTGTCATACCGCTTGTTCTTGTGTCTGTTAACAACCCTTCCTCACCAAATGACTGGAGGTGTTCGGTAGAATGTAAAGACAGCAACGTGTTGTTGGCCTTGATGGTGTCATATGAAGATTACGGTGCAGAGGAGGTGAACCGTCGGATGTCTAAGTGATGAGAGCGACACACACACACACATGGGCGGTGGAGTCCTTCGTTAAAACTGGAGCCAGTTCGTGAGGTGACGTTAGCTCGATATCGACTCAAATAACTTGTTCGATCTAACCGCTTTTGTTGTTCTACTCAACCTAACTTAAGTTTGGTTAAGTTTTGTTAAGTTTGGTCGTGTATTTTAAGTTTTCTTAACAGGGATGTTTTGAAATCTATCTGTTTTTGAAGACCAACTGACCCACTGACGAAGAAGACCTCCGTGGTATAGGGGTTAGCGTTACTGACCTTGGACTCACGGTGCCGCCCGGGGTCGAGTTCGAACCCTGGTCGCGGTAGCTGGTCCGCAGTTAATCCAGCCGTTCATCCTCTCCTAGGGGCTAGGCGATAGAATGGATACCTGGCTTAGCTAGCCACATTCGTCTCTAAGTTATGTACGAGTACAGTGGCACATTGTCTTTGCTGTCTGTAGCAGGCTTCTGTCCTGGTTTCTGCGTCCGAAGTGTTCTGTGTACATAATCTACGCCTCACTAGCTTCACCAACTTCGCCTCTTTCAAAATTCCAACACCACAGACACAATTCACAGTATCTTTGTCAAGGCTCCGTACGATAAATCGTTCATTATCCTAACTCAGATTTCTTTTCACGAAGTATAATACTCTGGGAGTGAAATATCTGGTCAAAACCGATGACTCCTTGAGTGAAATATTATAAGATTTGATTTACCCTTTCCATCTGAAACAGAAGGGTGAAACTTTTACTTTACGATATGGACTTATGTAAATACATCGAGGAAAATGAGTGAGTACATCCGTGAAAATAGTTATCGCTTGTCGGGGTTACTGATACGAGGGAATGCCCTTTCAGAACACGTGACGCATCTACTTCAGATATATCACCTTTCACACGCCCGAGTATAATTAGTAAAAGAACGAGCGTTCTTGGGATATCTTCGTCCAGCAGCCCATATATAGAATCCTTGCACATGACGTCAGAGGTCACGTGATGTCTCGAGGTCGCCGGTTTGGATGCCAAGCTAAACAGTGGAAAGAAAATACCTTAAAAGTTTATCATGAATGCCTTGACGGTATGAATATATTTTTTGCATCTTGAATATTCCTTTCACTTTGTTTAAAGCAATCTTTTTTCTTTTTCTATTTTCTTTTTTTTCTTAAACTTTCTTTGTTCACACTCAGAATTGTTCACCCTTGTGCACCCACTCTGAGACCTCAGAAAATGTTCTTAAAAAATTGTGAGATAAAATTTCATGTGAACGAATCTTACGACCATTGATATATATATATATATATATATATATATATATATATATATATATATATATATATCAGACTATACATCATATATATATGACAAATATTCTTTATCTACCCTGTTGTCGTGTGTAAAATTCCCTTGTTAAAACATTTGTTGTTAATATCATTCCGGTTTCAATAAACAAAATGTTACAGACACGGAACATAAACTGATCACAGCTAACTTTTATTTACAGTGAAATTATATAAACTGCGGACGTCAAAGGTTGGTTCTCGATCGAACGGCTAAACTGCAGGTGAAGTAAAGCTTGTCAGACACTGGCCACGGATGAATAATGTATGAGCGGGCTATAGCAATGGCCGCAGAGGAGAGGGAGCCTTTGTGAAAACATGCCTTCAAAATTGACAAGGGGTGTATGGTACAGAAGGCAGAGGTTGTGAGAAACTGTGAAAGGATAATGTAAGTGCTAGCGCAGGATGAGGTACGAAGAATCTAATGCAATTAAAATCTTTTAAGTCATATTTTAGAATGAGGTAGAATACTTTGATTTACAGTAAAATTAAGAAGTTGGTGTAGATCCCGTTGCTCATGGATGTGAGACGAAGGGTATTCAATTACTTGTAACTGAATAGTTATTTCCGTATTAGGGGCGATCATAGCCTAGTCTTGAGCGTTCCAGACTACCACGCAAAAGGTAACGGATTCGAATTCTGGCTTTTGGAGGGTATTATGTGATACATGTGTGTGTCTGTGTGTGTGTGTGTGTAATCAAATGTTTTCAAGCAAGGGATTCGAACCAACCCGGTGCCTGTTAGGGACTTTCTTAGGGAAAAAAAAAATCATCCATTCATCGTGTTTTGTGTTTTGCAAATTCTTTCGTTTTGATTATCACTTATAACGTAAGAGGGTGTGTCCGAATTTTGTGGTTATAAAATGTGGAAAGGTAAGACTGCAAAGCTTCTATTAGGAAAGTGAAGTGCCTTTTGGTTGGTTGGTTATGAGGGCTTTTGGTTTATCGACAGCCAGCTTCCATTAAAGTTGTCAACATCAAGTTATGACCACCAGTGGAAAAGTCTGGGACACCTGAAGAAGGGGTTCAAGATGATTCGAAGTCAACATGGACAGTCATTGCGTTTATGGCCAGCAAAATTGTTCGTAGAGCCTGTTTGGGATATTGACATGTGAATTGATATCGTCAGAGAAGTCAGCGGACTTTGTGCCGTTCTAGTTAATCTTTTTCCCTTACATTTACAGTTTTGTTAACGTCATTGAGTTCATCAAAGGTCTACTGCTCACTGCTTTTCCTCTAAAAGGTTAGGACCCCTTTTCAAAATATGGATTTGTCATGTGTTAAAGAAAGCTTAGATAAAGATTATCGTTAAAACGCTGACGTAAACCTATTTTACAAAACACATGGGGATTAGTATGATTAATAATCCCTTTATTGACACGTGGCCTATCTTCCCTACGTCATTGTAAAGGTCAGATAGCCAAATGAGGTAGAGACCTAGCTTTGCAATTCATAGCAGCCGTCAGAGTGGTCTGTAGAGGCAAATGTTTGTTTTCCGATTTCAGCCGATTTACTCACCTTATCTGGGGGTTCTTCGTCGACTTTCTCGATGGTTTATAATTCCGTTGGATTTGTGTACTCAGGAGTACTCAGTTTTAATTTGTTACATAAATTCCATTTACATTTTTTGGCTAAACGTTTGATATGGTTAAAGATAAGTCAAAATGTCAGAGATTCGCTTAGGTACGAAACCTCTGTATTCTGCAAGTGAATTATGGTAAAATCCGAAATTTCTTGTTCGTCGGGGAAAGTGTCTGCGTTTGTAGTGTTGGTGTTTATAAATCCCGGGCATAAATCCTTAAACATGACTGGCAAGACGGACTGTTCTTTGACGTAATCCTAAAGATGTCAGGTCAAAGGCCAGGCCGTTTATATCCAAAGGTCGTATCACTGTCCACAAGGATCACCCTGTCGTGCTCAAGGATTCTACGAAGTTTTCATGACAGTATTCAATGTTTTATGTGACTTAATAGATGTTCCTAGACTTTACGAGCGTGGAGTCAGTTGGACTAGGCTATATCCTCGCCTACGAACGGACAGGAGTACAACATCTTTAAGAACTTTTTTTCATCCCAAAAGAGCCAACTTTACCATGCTTCCGCTTGGACCGCAACCTGGTGGCTACAGAAGCCCCAGGAAAGAGAGGTCCTAAGATTGTGTTACATGAGAGTAACTTTTTACGTGTGCATTTTATTCTCCTTGATACCCAAATCTTCAGTTGTTGTAGGTATATGAGAACTGTAACTTAAACATCGTTTCGTTTATCATCATTCATCTATCTTCCTCTTTTCTTCCAGTCTGGCTACCTGCCTACCACTGGTTTTCTTTCATTCTTCTTCTGTCAACCACTCTTAGTATTTTTCTCAATATGTCTATCAACCTCAATATCTTTCTCTCTGATCCTGTCAAATACCCGCTTTTCTCTTTATGTCTGTACAAGACATTACTCCGCAGAAGAATAAAACCTGAGCTTTAAAAAAAAAAAAAAAAGAATAACTGGCCGAAGAGAAAAAAGAATCTCTCCTACTTTCCCAGTGATTAACGACACGTTCAGGAGACAGTTTTAGTTTCTTAAGTACACTTGAGGCTTGAGACACTTTGAGGACGATGCAATTCAGTGGTGATATTCATGTGCACTTCTCTTACCTTGAAATTATTATTTTTTTTCTTTTTAAGAACTCTCTTTACAAAGAGATACTTATCTGAAAGGATTTGTAACGTAAGATACTATCTGGTCATTTAAGATTTTCCTCTTTTTGAATTTCTAATACATTTTAAAAACTTTGGTCCTTTAAGTAAGTTTATATTCATAGTTGCTTCCAAGGGATCTGACTTTACTGATCAGAACTACATTCTTTAGAATAAATGAATCAGATACTGCACCAACAAAGTTGACAGTGACTTTACAAGCCATATTGACAATGTATTTTAAAATTCCATTTGTTTGGATCCTCAATTTCATGAAATGCTTTTACCCTGACGATCTTCGTGGCTTAAAAAACTTTTTTGCCGTTTTTGTTGACAAAGTCTTTTTTTTTCTAAATACAGCCCTGCCTATTACGACCTCTTAGAAAGATTACATTGTATGATCATGATATATTTTCTTTAAAAAGGAGAATAATCTTGTCTCTCTCTCAGAGCTCTCTTCCCCGTCCTTCCTAGAAATTGTGGACACTTTGGGAAGCCAAACTTGCTTCGTATATCTGTAAGCTTAAAACTTTTGCGGGTGGAGTAACTTGTCTAGATCACACGTGCAGCGAATGTTGGTTGTTGAGAGCAAGACGATGGTGCTTGTCGGTGCTTGGTGATGAAGCCTGGTGCCCCTGCTGGGTGGTGGGTCCCGGTGCATGGCTTTGAGTTACGCATGGATGGTGGGTCAGTGTGGATGGTTATGACTTACGCATTTATGGTGAGCTAGGGGGTTGTTGTGAGTTACGTATGGATGGTGAGCCAGGTGGATGGTTTGTGAGTTACGCATGTTGAATTAGGAGGAGGAGTTGGAAGGGGTGGGAGCAATGACTGGATGAATGAAGGAAATTCATGAATGGTAAAAGAACAATGAACATCTGTGAGTGGGTGAATATAAGCCAACAGTTGTAATAAACACAACAATATACTGCCACCATAACTAATACTACTAATCATGATAAAAGTAATAATGATAGTAATAACGATAACGTTAATGATAATAATGGTGATGTCGATAATATTTCATTAATGATAATGGTGAAAATGCCATTGGGTGATATTGATAATATTTCATGAACGATAATGGTGAAAATGCTAATGATGATGATCATAATTATTTTGCTATTATCCTAAGGCCTTTCGTTTGAGCGTGTTTCGTCGATAATTTGCCGGATGGGATGAGTCAAATTACCAAAGCCTGCGTTGCGAATGACGAGAGCTGGTCAGGCATTAATTGTGAAGAAGGGATGTTGACCTTTTCCTTTAAAAAGAAAAAGACTCTTAGAACGACAAAAACAGTGGAAACTGTTGACTGGCGACCAATATGCTGAAGAGAGAGAATAGAGACAAAAAAGGAAGGAACTTGTGAAAAGAAGATAATGAAAAATATCTGTATGGTGATTGATACGGAAATGGAAGATAAAGGAATGGTGAAATCGCATGATATAAAGTGGTGAACATTGCACTGGCAGCAGGCAACGAGTAGGGGTTGGGTTTAGAAGGTAGAAGAAGGGATCCTGGTGAAATCGTGATAATTGGTAACTTTTAAATCTGTGTACCTGGAGGTGGATTGGTGATTGGAGCGTGTGTTGAGAGAGAGACTGGGGTTTTCAGACGATGTACCAGCGCGTGGAATGGTGATTGGAGCGTGTGTTGAGAGAGAGACTGGAGGAAAGCGCAGCGGGAGAAAGGAACGAGTGGAGGTTGGTGAAACCGTGAGGACTTGGTGAGTCTGTGAATGGCGGAGCGGCCTGGTGAGTGGAGTGGGCGGCGGTGGTGGTGGTCAAGGACAGAGAGAGTGGGCGGGCGGGCGGGCGGGCTGGCAGCTCCTTTTCCTGGCAGAGAAGAAAGAATGTCTCATTATACTTCTGATTGCCTATTGTTCCTAGGCGTGTTACCCTTCCTTCTCTCTCTCTCTCTCTCTCTCTCTATCTATCTATCTATATTGTTCCCAGGCGTGTTACCCTTCCTTCTCTCTCTCTCTCTCTCTCTCTCTCTCTCTCTCTCTCTCTCTCTTTTTC
>JAYMFT010287439.1:0-10406 GCA_038088735.1 Panulirus argus | reverse complement strand
ATATGTCCAAACCATTTCAACACACCCTCTTCTGCTCTCTCAACCGCACTCTTTTTATTACCACACATCTCTCTTACTCGATCAGACCATCTCACACCACACATTTTCTTCCTTGTTTTAACAAGGTCATTCCCTCCCTTCCTTATGCGCTCTTCGTCGTACCGTATAATGAACGAAGGAGGACCAGGCTTTGATGTGTTTACCAGGGAAGGTGGTAACCTGCGCACATACGTAACCCTGAGCCCCACCAGATGTCATGTACAAATGAGACTCAACCGAGATCTGCGTGTCAGGTATTTACTTGGTGAGAGTTACTGAGGTTTGATTTGAACTGAGATGATATCAACGAAAAATTTAAGAAACAAAATAATTGATCACTTGTGGTGGATGTTGGTGTGCTGGCGCGCGCACCTCTATACCACTAGTAAGATCTCTCTTTTTGCCATCTCGACGTTCGACTCTCTGCCGACGATGTCTATGGATTTATAAGACTCGCTACTGTGTGGGACATAAATGCTGACGTTAAATCTGTGTCTTAGGCTTTCGACAGTGGCCCCACCGGATCCGACTACACGTCCATGGTAAACAGGGTTTACGTTGACTGTTCGCCAGACGTGGCCAATTGGCCAGATTCGTTTGGGGGCGTCCTTGCCGTTCGTAACACGCATGCGCTCCGCTTGTAAGTGTTTTCCATCATCGGTAGGAGCGTAACGGAGGTTACACTTACTAATGATTGCCTCGCAGGCGAAGGCAACTGACTTCCTGGTTCCCTTCACGGCCACGTAGTCTCGACCGGTGAAAATGATCTCGACACCAAATTCCTTCTGTATGGCTTCTTTGTTGTTCTCCAGGTGACGTTCCTGATTGCTCAGGGATATTTCAGACCATTCGAGCCACATGACCAGAGATGGCCTTAGGGGGCCGGGCGTGGTCCTGCTGCACGGACCGGGCGCGGTCCTGCTGCAGGTATTGGGAATGGTTCTGCCACACGGACCGCGCATGGTCCTGCTGCCGGAGCTGGACGAGGAAGCGCTTTCGGGGCTTGAAGGGGCCCTGCTGCCGTGGATGGAAGTGGTAATGTTGTCCGGGCTGAACGTGGTCCTGCTGCCGGGGCTAGATGTGGTCCTGCTGCTGGGTCTGGACGTGGTCCTGCTGCTGGGTCTGGACGTGGTCCTGCTGCTGGGTCTGGACGTGGTCCTGCTGCTGGGTCTGGACGTGGGAACTGGCGATTTGACTCGCGATTGATTTTAATATCCACTCCTTCGCCGCGTCAGCATTCGGCTCCCTGCCGAGGATATGTATAGATTCATAATCCTCATTCCTCAGTGGCACATAAATCTGGACGTTAAATTTGTGCCCCACGGTTTCGGCGTCGGCTCCACCAGGTGCGAGGAGGAATTTGTGGAAACTAGGGTCTATGTTGAATCTCCGCAGGACATGGCCAAAGGGCCAGATCCGGTTAGGGGCGTCCTTCCCGCGTTGAGCCCGCGCGACTGATTGTAAGAGTTCTCCATCATCAAGAGCATCGTAATAGAGGTCTGACCTTCGTATGATTTCTGCGCAAGCGTAAGTAACTGCCATCCTGGATCCTTTCACGGCCACGTAATCTTTGCCTGTCAAACCAATATCTACACCAAACTTGTTCTCAATGGCTCTTTTGCAGTTCACCAGGTAGAGTTCCTGATCTTTCACGGACATTTCAAACCATTCGAGCCACATCACCTTTACTAGGGCTTGTTCCCCCTGCTGGTTCCCAGGAGGGTCCTCCTGCAGGGACTAAAGAGCAGCAACGTAGTCATTCCCTTTGCTAATTGCGTCGGCTGCAGTGCCATCCACTCCAGCCGCCTTGGCGGCTTTCACCAAACCCCTCTCCATGACTCTCTCACTTCGCATACCACTTCTCAGATGGGTGCTCCACCCGAAGACGGCCCTCACCACAAACCATAGAGCCAGCCCTGCCACCAGCAGCTCCAGTACCGCCGTGAGAGGACAGTGCTGACTCAGGAGACTCGCCAGACTTTTCGTAAGCGTCCTCTGCTCCACCGGCCTTGTTGACATCATCCTGAACAGCTCGACGACATTCCCTACGGCGCAGTAGAACGTATCCAGGCTCTAGAGCACTGGGTTACGGAAGTGAGGGATCGCCGTCGGTAGGGGCAAGGGATCGGGCTCCAGGAGTCCGTAGATAGGGAGGTACACGGCATTAGCTTGGACGTGACGCTCCTGCAGCTGTCTCGCTAAGCAGTCCTGTAGTACCATCAACAGGTAGTTGCCCCCTACGACGACGAACACCAGCACCAATACCACCGGAATGAACTATGATTTATGCAACATAAAAATTTAACCGAAACGCCCTTTTATGCGGTATAACACTAAGAACACAGGTGAGCAAGGCATTCCGAAATGGAATACCCGTAGATTTGGGGGGAACCAAAATTGAAGTCGGTGTGTGTGTGTGTGTGTGTGTGTAATGAAGATTACCCTCGTGAACAAAAAAAAAGAAAAAAAAATTAAAGTAAGTTCAAGGTATGATGTGGTGATGATAAATAGGTAGTGAAGAAGCTGCTGCACTGGGAAGAAAGTAGATGCTGAGCAAGACAGAGATGAAACGGTAATGAGGTGATTTTTGATACTGACAGAAGGAATTGTATCAGAGATGTTTCGGACGTTGATTATTCAGTTATTCAAAGTACGTAAGGATGGTAAATCCTTTTTCACACTAAATTTCACCAGTGCAATACAGGGAGAGAGCAACAAGGATATAGAGAAAGGCTAGAGGCCTGAAACTTGTCCAGCACGGGAGAGAGAAGAGTAAGGAGTGACGTGACCACAACGTGTAACCTGAAAAAGCTATACACTGTGGTAGTCGAGTGGATGTCATCTTCAATAGTCCTTCTCGCTTTTGATACCTGGAATTTCTATGGTCCGTTCAAGTCGATTTCATTTGGCCACATCATACCAGAATTGTCTACGAAGAGCAATGCGAGGATCACCAAATCTTGCAAGTCGAAAAACTGATAATCTTTTATCTCGAGATTACCAGGTTGACCAACGCTACGTGAATTACTGTAAAGGACTTCAGAAGAAATATGTCGGTTGTCCCATCGACCAAAATTTTCCCTTCTAACTTCAACATTATGAACGAAATCTTAGTTTTATAGTTAATGGAAATTGGCTTCGTATGTTTTCTTCGCGAGTAGGTCTCTGAACTAATTGGATTAGCGGACGATCCAGCAATTTTAGGATCCAGCTCGCGCCTAGAGTAATTGGATAGAGAGAACCGATTCGTGTTCATTACAAATTTCTGGTGAATGATCATAACGCCTTTCGTCTACCCTTAGTTGTCGGTGTTGAGCGTCTATATTGTGATTCCATAACATGAACGTCTGTACGAGCTAATGCAGAAACTCTGGGGGTTGTTATAACCATTTTCTTTCAGTACTCACTGGCAAAAGAGGCAATTTCCACCTCAAAGCACTGAGGTACACTGCCTAGAGACGAGTTTGATGAGAGTATTGTATACAAACACTGAGCTGAAATAGTGTTGGATCAGGAAGGACGGGTCTAGGGAAGTATAACTAAAAGCAGGAATAAAACAGAAGAAACGAAATCAAATGTTCGGTATTCATAATTCACTTGCCACCTGTACCAGCTCCCGTTGTCTCTGTCTGGTTGCAGCACCAAAAACGTTCAAGATGGATACTTAGACGTAATGTTACGTCTCACCTGAGTAACGTCTGCGAATTTCGTTGTATCAAAACTCAGCCCACCGTCTACGTTACTGATGCACAAGGGGAAGAAACATAGCTTTGAAGACATAGAGCAAGGACAGGCGAAACGCTCGGTAAATATTCATTAGTAATTGACAGAAAACACAGAAGATTCTTTTAAACTTATGAGGTTAGCTTGAGGAGTCTCACTTCCATGAATGACCTCAACACATACATCCTAATGGAGTCTGAGTTTGGCTCTGAAAATGCTTTGACCAGTACCAGACACTGAAATAATCCATCAGTGGAAACAGTCATAATGTCGGTTGTTGAAATCTTACAACATGCAAGGTACTCGAGATTCCTGGACCGTAATATTAAACAGGTGAGTGTGGTTCCCACTGACTTGATTAGAACGATCGTTAAACACACGTTCAAAGGCCTAGCATCACCTCCCTCCCTGACTCGCCAGTTCATTCCTTTAAATCTCAAGTTATGGTGAAGTGTAGCATCTGCTGACTGAGGGGCCATCATCAGCGTATGACAGGGGGACGAGTTGTGGTACTTGGTAGGCCATTACTAGTATAACTAAGGTAGTGATGCCTTATGAAGGATCCAAACCGTCGCACCTGGGTCGTCAAGGGATTGAGTCGTTTTCATTTAAGAACAAGCTCGATATGTGTAAATCTAGAGGCACTTCCTCAAGTTGTGTGGTGTCTGTGTCCTTCTAATAATAAGAAGCCCACATTAAGGGCTTACACTCTGAATGAAGTAATCGTTTCACGGTCAGGTCGTTGTGTTTAGAGAGTTGAATAGTTGTGTTCATGATTAACTCATACTTAAAGGTTTAAGTGATCGTGCCCATGCGTTTGTATTGAAAAGTCTTCCTGAAGGTCTAATTGGACTCAGGTGGTTGAGTAGTTTTGTTCATATAAGTTGTGCTCAGAGGGCCGGCCAAGCAGTCTGATGCGAAACATTTTATCTCGACTTTAGAAAAGTTTAGTTTATTGTTGAATCGTGGCGCTCACAACGTTTTACTTTAAGGGCCAGGTCGACATAACGAAGGGGTCACATCGACTTACTAATGGGGTCAGTTCGACGGAATGAAAGGATCATATCGACATACTGATGGGGTCAGATCGACGTACAGAAGGAATCAGATCGAAATTCTGAAGGGGTCATTTCGACTTACTGAAGGGGTCAGATCGACATAATGAAGGAGTCAGATCGACATACCCAAGAGGTCAAATCGACATAACGAAGGAGGCAGATGGACATGCCGAAGGGGGGTCAGATCGACATAGTGGAGTGGCCAGGATGACATACCTAGAAGGTTCATATCGCTATACTGAAGATTCAGTCATCGTTCATACAGTACAAATCATCCATTTGGGTCATCGTTGTCCATCGGGACGCGTGTGACGTTGGCACAATACTGGGACCTTCTTGACAACAAATTATATTGGTATATGAAATATATGTAGGGTAATATTGACAATCCTAAGAGTACTTCCATGAAATGAAAGGATTTTTCGTGCAGTTTTTAGAATTAAGGTCTCATTTTGAGAGAGAGCTATCAAATGGGTATCATATCATCGTCACATTTGCCTCACCAGACACTGTAACACTTACAGGAAGTGTTGGCTGTCGTAACACAACACAAATGCTAAGAGTTAGTGTTACTAATAGTTTGTTTTTCGAGTTATATCAACATCCATCCAGTCGTTATGAGGTTCTAGTGTAGGGGTTCATCGCTGACTCCTGCTGGTGTTGTGACTGTACGTCCCCGGGCGCCGAGGTCGGCGTCTGTCAAGCTCCCCTAATGGCGTGCTCTGTTGCCCATAGGGACGACTACCCAAGAATCTGGGGCTTGTTGACTTGTGGGCCTCTCACAGGCTGGTGCTTGTTAACTTGTCACACTATCCAGGTACTTGTGACACTACCTGGGGATACTGTGACACTGCCTAGCGTATTGTGACACTTCCCAGGTACTTGTGACACTATCTGGGGATACTGTGACACTGCCCAGCCGATTGTGATACTTCCCAGGTGCTTGTGACACTACCTGGCGATACTGTGACACTACCTGGCGTATTGTGACACTTCCCAGGCACTTGTGACACTACCTGGAGATACTGTGACACTGCCCAGCAGATTGTGACACTTCCCAGGTACTTGTGACATTACCCTGAGGTACTGCGGCACTTCCCTGGTAGTGTGAGAGAGCGACGGGAATGGGAAACAAGTAGCGATCGTCGCCTGGACCGGACTGGTTGGAAAGTATTCTACCCGTGGCCGAGTTAGGCATTTGCTGAGACAGACCCGTGCACTCAAAGGGGCATATTTCTCTCTCCTGCTTTACTCTAGCATGTGAGACGTGAGCAGATGATGACGGGTGAAGGAAGTGAGTGAATTCCATTGGCAGACGGTGGCACAGGGAGACCACGCAGTGGTATCCTTAATTCTCGAACTAAAGTGTAAGAATCAATAAAATTGATCAAGGTTTTGTTTTGTTTCACACACACACACACGCACACACTGCGAGATAGCACCAAGTAAGGACCAGCCCTTGCTCGTTAAAGACAGAGGTGGACTACAGCCTCATCGGACAAGAAAGGGTTGGGAAGTAACCCCAGCAGAGAGGGGCCGCTGAACACAGTGATCTTTAAACGTATCATTTCACTGCGGCATAACTGAGGGGTGAGTAGGGGCAATGGCACTGCAGGTGAGCAGGGATTCGAACCGACTCGCTGGTGAGAAATGCCAAGTAAAATTTAGTGAAAGATTTTTTTGTGATATCTTTTTAATTAAAAGATAAACAGAGAAATAGAGTGAATGTCTGAGATAACTAATTTAAGAAATCTACGAAAAGAAAGTCCATTGAAGAGTAGGGCAGCAGTGAATACTTTATTCTCTATTACTAAGAAAAAGCAGCCATCCAAATGCAAAATCTTTGTTCTTGGTTCAAGGGCTTAGCTGTTAACATTTAGAAAGTCTGTGAACGTGGCTGGAGTGGAATGATTGTGTGTGTTTTTTTTTTTTTATCACTTTTATGAGAAAACTAAAAATCTTGGGAACATTCAGTGTCAGTCAGTGAGGGTCAAGCGAGATAAATCATCATGACAACGGAGATATAACTAGCTGTGCCAGAAGTAGGGTGAATGAACGGGAATTGAATATTCTACAAGTGTAAGACTGAAAGGGAAAAGATCAGGGAAGATTTCAGACACAAATCACCTGGGAATAGAAAGGAGGGGAATATTGACAACAATAGAGAAAGAAGAGGAGTTGAAACGAATGGATGAAGAAATTAAGAACTTGAGGAAGCAGATCAGAGATCATGTAAAGCTTTGATTGGGGATTACGAACGCGGACGGACCAGTAGTAACTGGAGTTCAAGGACCGAATTAGTGAAGAAAAGCCTTCCGTTGCTGAAGCAGTGGCGATTACTTTTACTAAAGTGATAAGATCTGACCTATTCTATCCGGTAGAATACATGACAGCAATGGGGTAAAAAAAAGACAGTGAAGGGGAAGGATAGATACCTTTAATAAGAGATAATGTTAAGTGTCGGGATATACTGATGGATAGTCAGTTCAAACAGTACATAATAGAAAGAATAACTGTAGAAAACCTCTGAATTCTCCAAATAGATGCAGTGAAATAGGTGCAGTTCATAAGGCTAAAGATGGCATTTGATGGTCTTAGTTGGGCTTAAAGTAGTCTTCAAAGCTAACTATAAACCTTGCCCAGATCCTGAAGTACCTATACCCGGAACTGACGGCTTTTAAGTGCTACTCTGAACCATGAAAGGTGACCCTTTTTGGCATCTAAGGCCATTTTATGGTACCTTTAGGCCCTATCTTTGATCCTGAGGTAACTTTACGATGATGTGAGGCTGCTAAGTCGCCTGTCTTGGACTTGTTGTGAATTGGTGGGTGCCCTTTGGCGGCCAACGTGCGATAGCCTGGAACCTAGCATAGATGCTAAAGTGTCTACAGTATAAGGCCTTAGGTACTAAGATTTGTCCATATATTTTTTTCTATGTTACTGAGACTGTACGGGCAGCTGAGGCCCCTAATTAAGGCCATCCCATTAACGCTGTATCTATCTATCTATCTGTCTATCTATATATATATACCTTAGCCTCAGCCAGATACTCATTTTATCCCTCAGGGCGGATGAACAACTGGGTTGACTGTAGACCGACTGCTGTAACCAGGATTCGAACCTATTCTTTTTTTAGGTTAAAACAGTACCTCATGTAGCTATATATGCAAATCCTACATAGGTGTGGATAGCAGTCATAATTTTTTTATATCATATATCTGCAGACGTCCATACAAGACAATGGTTGCAGCTTTTGAAGATGTTCCATGAAGGAAAAGAAATCCTCAACTAAGTTTCGAGAGATTCCAGTTTAACTCCTCATGAGTATGGACATGTTGGGCAACAACCATAACCCTCGCTTTGTCCAAAGACACTCCACGTAAAGCACACACCAAGCTCTGATTCCCAAAATTTAAGGGATTTCCTACAACTATTCATCTTCTGCGTGGCTACCCCACATTCACACCTCCATAGTGTACTGCACAGATACCTAATGTGGCTTTAGTTCATCTGTTCTCTTAACTAGTTTGGAATCAACAGCCTTCCCATCATATCAAGTCCCCTCCTATCATCGTCTCTAAAACTATGTAACCATTTTAATTTTTTTTTTCCAGTGTGAGGTTGTTTCTCCGTCCCTGCTCTACAGGAATCATTTCGACTGCTGCTCTCGATAACTGTCCGACTGTGTCCCAGCCCGTGAAACCTCTACCCCGTCTTTCCATACGTTGTTTCCTCCTATGGTTTGTGTGTCCTCGGAGACCAACCAAACGATGATTGGGCGTTCTGACATCTTCATTCCTCGCAAAGAAAAGTTGTGCAATTCTCATCCAATTTGCGTCTCTCTCTCTCTCTCTCTCTCTCTCTCTCTCTCTCTCTCTCTCTCTCTCTCTCTCTCTCTCTCTCCTTCCACTTTTCAACCAATACTTCTCTGACTGGGGCACGATGGTTACAGTACAGAGAAAGACGGAAGAAGATAAAAATTGCATGCTGATCCACTTCGCCTACGAACTAACACCTTCGCTGAGAATCGAAATGCCTCATCCCTTGACCCACTCTCCTCACTCGATATCTTCATGACACGAGGTCTACAAATTATAACTTCAGATCCGTAAGAAAAGATACCGCTGGACAAATCTTTTTTAGCGACTGACTTGATAGCACTTTATACTCTGTTGAGGGAAGACGTCACTGTGGTAGCCGCAGGAACGGGTGTGTCGTGTGGGACTTGTCTGTGTGGCGTTCCTCCACAGAGGAGAATTTGCACCTGACTGTATCTTACATTCGTTTAAGGGTTTATCATGCAGTGTGTCTGTACGGGTGTATATCATGCAGTATGACTGTACGGATGTGCCATGCAGTGTGTCTTTACGGGTGTATTTTATGTACGGGTGTATCATGCAGTGTGTCTCTACGAATGTAACCTGGTCTTTCTCTCGGCGTCTCACGAGGACAAGGGGAGTCGCGTGGAGAAAGTCGAGCAGGGACAGAAAGATCGAAAAATCATATGCAGTAGCAAATTCAGATCTTTGAGCTCGACTGGACGGGCGGGTTCTGGGAAACCGAAGAATTTGGAAGGGGTTTGGTTTATTAGAAGGTGCTGGGGATAGAGGTCGTGAAGAAAGGAAAAACTACTTTTTAAAAAGAGAATAAAGAAGAAAAGGATAATAGCTCCTTGGGCTCAACTAAGGTCCCTCAAGTATCAGTCAGTAGTTGTGAACGAGTTTGAATTACCATAAAGTATCCATATAAAATAAAGACATATAATTTCTGCGGCATGATCGGATGATTCGATTATCCTAGGTTAGGATTATAATGGATTTATGCGCTCTCTTGAAACACCACGTAGCTGCCAGTGCCCCTAATTTCGTATTTCAGAAACACTGCTGTTTTTGCATGTTCCCAATGAACCTCTAACTATAATCTGCTCTCGTATCCACTGCAAGGATGGAGTGTTAGTGTGTGTGTGTGTGTCTTCTGCAATATAAACACGCCTGTTGCACGCCTTGTGCACCTCGGGCCTCCCAACTTTGATGTTATAGGACAGACTTCTGAGTGAAGAAAATAACGTGCAGTAGAATTCGAACAGGCAATGGATATCAGGGAAGAGTTAACTGTAAACAGGTGCTACTACTGGGTAAGTGCTACCGGGGAAGTACTACTATAGAAGTGCTCTTCGGGAAGTGCTACTGGAGAAGGGGTACTAGAGAAAGTGCTACTGGCGAGGCGCCACTTGCACCAGAGACTACGGGGAGGGTAATGTCTCTGCTAATCCTGCCATTACTGCCGGGAATGTGGTATGAGTTCACCTTGAGTTGCTGTTCAACTGGTTGTTCATCTTTCAGTGTTACTGAACAGAGACTTATTTTTCTGGCGTTACTGAGGTTTTATCATACGTCTCTTCTGTTACTGAGGAAGTGCGCCTACCGTCTCTCTCGTTACTGAGGAAGTACCACTAGCCATCTCTCCTGTTACTGACGTAGGTACCACCAACCGTCTCTCCTGTTACTGAGGAAGTCCCGCCAGCCGTCTCTCCTGTTACTGAGGAAGTCCCGCCAGCCGTCTCTCCTGTTACTGAGGAAGTCCCGC
>JAYMFT010287428.1:0-10406 GCA_038088735.1 Panulirus argus | reverse complement strand
AAATGAATGTATTTATTTTTCTTATTGTTTCATAACTGAATTAAGGATATATTTGGAGACCCCCAACGGATGTACACGACAGGCAAACAAGTGGGCGTGGCTACGGATGTTTGCCCACTCAGGGGCATCATCACCGACTCAGAAAAAAACAAAAAAAAACACGTTTTACCTCTTTTTTTGTACGTAAAACAATTGTGACATCAAGGACGAGGGATTTTGGGATACACCAATTATTTATTACCTGTCATTTGCAATAATAATTGTTATGTCTGTCTTTAACACAGACATTTCAGAAGATTGCCTTTTTTCGGAATCGCCTCCCGTGAAGGCAAGGGTTGAGCGCATTTGCTATTGTTAGTGATTGGAGACAAGACATCAGTAACGTCTCGAACACTTGTGATATCCCGAGAGCAAACACGCTATCGCGTTGTTGATGACGAGAGCGGCGATGCCATTGATGTCACGGGCGATAGTGATGATGATGTCACGAGCGATTTTAATGATGATGTCACGAGCGATAGTGATGATGATGTCACGAGCGATAATGATGATGATGTCGCGAGCGATAGTGATAATGACTGGCGCAGACACGTAGTGGTGATGGAGCTGTTGATGACCAGAGGCACCAACTGATCAATAAAGGCTTGAGTAATTGCGATATTGATAACGTATCGCTGTGTGTCGAACGCGAGTGTGTTCACGCGGGCGTCCGTTCGTGCGCCGCGCTTGTTGCTAAATCCACGGAACGATAATCATGCTTGGTTTGTGGGTTAAAACCCGCCCGTTTTATCTCTGTGGGTTACGTTCGCCTGACGTGCAGTTCTGAAACCATGTCCTGGGGGGGAGGATGGATTCCGTTTTAATGCAGATGAGTCCATATATTTTTTCTTTTTTTTTTATTTTTTTTTTACTGTAAATAATTCAGTTATACTTTTGAATGTTTACTTATGGTAAGGTACTACCGTATATTAAGTATGAATACTGATTATTTGGTATATCTTCCCCTCTTGAAATATCACTTTTCTAAAAGCAGGAACTGGGGGAGGAGGAACCAAGAGAGGATTTTTTTTTTTTTCCCTCAAAGGTTCAAAGACGTGTGTTCCTGACGCTACCTCGCTGGGACGGGTAACGACGAACGGTTGTAGAGAGAGAGAAAAGAGTGTTGATGTGAGGGTTTTGATGTTTATTAGTGTTTGTCTTATGAGTTGGGTGGTGTTGTAATAAACTGTTTCATTATAGTGAGCCATTGGCTTCGTGGGCAAACTGTTAAGAGAGAGAGAGAGAGAGAGAGAGAGAGAGAGAGAGAGAGAGAGCGAAATTTGCATACACGTCCCTATCGTAGTATCTTGTGTTACGTGGGTAACATAATTACTGTTACCACGGCGATGAATACTGATGAGACCAATCGTTCCCCCTTATACTGGCAATGTAAAATTAATCTGTAATATTTTGTCGAGCGGGATAAACATTGGTTGGTTGGACCTGCTGTCATGTATGTATGGAAAAATTCGTTCATGAGTTAGTGATTACCCGGTAATGAGTACGTTTTGGGAAAGCACATACATGGCGGCGTTTGACGAGCAGGCACGTGAATGACGTTTGTGCTGAAACTGCTTTACTGTCCGGGAAGTTGTTGAGCTCGTGGTGAGGACATGGCTGGCTCTGTTTGATCGGCAGGCACGTGGTATTGCTATGTTAGATAGCGAGTGGTAAGTCATAAGGCTGGCTTTGTTTTCATTGGCCTGGCAGATAGTGGTAGTGATAAGGCTGGCTGTGTGTTAGTTGGTTAGTTAGTTAGTTAGGCAAGCAAAGTCGTGAATGATCCAAAGTCACAGATACTAAGCACGTGGACAGGTGTGGCGGCCGTGAGGCGTCGTCACGTGGTGTGATCCACAGATGTAGGACAGGTGTTTGTGTGTGTGTGTGTGTGTGTGTGTGGAGGGGGGGGGGTGGCAGAGTGGCTCAGATGTGGTCACAAGGCGCCGTAAAAGAGGGGAGTGTGATACATGCACACGATGCGCAGGTGTTTTTGCCGATTGGTACGGGAGAAGCAGGTGTGATGTGTTTTGCAGCCACACATCTGTCTTAGAATGTCCCGGGTGTAGAGTTAGTTAGGGTCTTCCCTCAAATGGACCTCCCCGACTGCCGGAGAACACACAAAATTACTCGTAATACATTAACGTGTGACTGATGGACTGTTTGTTATTCTTTCGGTACAGTAACTAATAGAAGAACCAGACATATGTGTACACACGTAGATAGACAGATGTAGCCTGTTACGTGTGTGTTTGCTTAACTTTAGAGTCTATCAGTGGGGCAGCTGTGAGACCCAGACATCAGATTTAGCAGATGATTATGCCGTAGCGTGTACTATGGCACTCTTAGAGGGAACAGCGTGTTGTCTCATTCCTGTACAGGAACTCAGGTGTAGGGCTTACGTTGTCCGCGTAGGTTGTTCTCGTAAACAAGAGGGATGCAGGAACGGACCCGTCACGTGCCCTCACATCTCTCGACTGATGAACTGCATTGCTGTGCATTCCTTCCGTCTTGGTTGTTGACCAGTATGTTGATTTCGCGTTCTGGTGTGGCAGGTTGTAAAAAAGGGTTTTGCCGTCTCTGGCCTGGTGATGGAGTCTCGTATCCTAGGTGGGCTCTGCGTCTGTTCGTCCCAGTAAGCTTGGGGTGCACTGAAATGCGATAGGTCTGTTTTCCGTACAGGTCACACACTTGCTTCTTTTTATAGCTAGTGAGAGAGAGAGAGAGGGGGGGAGAGTGTGTGTGTGTGCGCCCGCGCGCGCTTGTGTAATTACTCAGTTGTAATATTTGCATACTGTATTTATCAGTTACATGTGGTATATATCTCATCTTTCCTTCTTTGCCCCGTCGTGAACTCGTTGATGTCCAGTGTGGCGACACGCGATTTGCGGACCTCGTCGTTGTCGGAGGGCGAGAGTTCGATGGTTGGTCCTGTCTCGTGCAGACGAGGGTTCTCTATCCTGCCAATGGAAGGTCAGGTGGCTGGAAAAAGCAGACGTAATTGGCGAAAGTTTGGCGTCTGCGTCCTTCTGTTTCCTGTGGGTTGATTTGGAGGAATGTTTTCTCTAATACACTTGTTTGTTGAAGACCAGTGTATATTTAACACTCTCTAGCTTTATATTTTTTTTTTTCAAATGTTTCTCGACACACGTTGTGCTTCACCAGATAAAGTGTGGTGAGGAGAGAGGGAGGGCACACCAGGACAGTGGCGCTGGTGACGGGGAAGATGTCACCAAGCCGTTGTATCTGTCGGTCACTCGCCTGGTGAGGTGGTCGATCGGTCGGTCGGTCACATAACCGGTCTTTTAAGTTATGTAAATCATTGAACCCCAGATTAGACTGGAGATTACACGTTTTGCCTCGATGGCTATTAATCAGCTGTTCCCTCCTGGGTTCGAGTTCCGGTCGGGGCTGCTGCTGCTGGCTCTTGGCCAGACCACCAGCAGAAGAAGCAGCTGCGCGTGCATCCTTCCCCCAGGGGGCGGGGGGGCGGTACGTGAATATAGGTACTGTCCCGGCGGTAAGGCGGGAGATGCTTGGGCCCGTTGTAGGGACCAGCGGCCGTGAAGAGTGTTGTCTGAAGCGGTCATCGGGGAGTCCTGAGAGAGATATCTGATCTCATTAGGCTGTGCAGGTGTAATTAGTGAAAGTTATGGCTGCTGCAGGGAAGGGCAGGTGGTGGTAGTGGTGGTAGCGGCACATGTGGTGGGTGGGTGCTCTGGCGTCATGAGACGGAAGATGGAAGACCTGGGAGCACACCTGTCCAGCAGGTGTTTGGACCACGTGCACGCCACCGGTCGTCCCTCTCACGCTGCTGCTACCACCCCTGCTGGTGCTGGTCTAGTGCGTTCCTGGGTGGGGTACCCTGCAGCACGCGGCTACCCTCATCTCTCCTGCCCACGCTGGCGCCCTCTGTCTCTCCCTTCTTCGTCTACTGCAACCAGCTGGACTCTCAAGATTTGGTCCGGCGCCGGTAAAGTTTGAGGACCGCCGCTCGTCCCCCCAGCAGCTGCACTCCAAAGCTTTTGGCTCAGCACTGATAAGCTTGGAGTGCCGTGGCCTGTGACCCTCGGAACACGTCACCTGAACTACCATCTTTACTATTGGTAAGGCTGAGGACTAAACATGTTTTTGGTTGTCAGGAGAAAAGCGTGTTATAATCGTGTACTCTGCTAGAAGTTAGATGTGCCTGACCGATCGAGGGTACGCGTGATGGGCGTATATGTGTGTGTGAACCGTGGATCATCTGAGCTGTTAGTGGCAGCAATAGACGTTTTGGTGGAAGTGGAGTAGAGGCGGTGTGTGTGTGTGTGTGTGTGTTCAGATCCGTCGTCTTAGGAAGGCCTGAGATGCAGATGTGTCGCACAGTCCGACCTGTTCGCGGCTAGGACCTTCCGACGGAAACCTCTCTCCTCCGTCAGTGTGGGTTATGGTCATGTCAGCGGTCGTTGGAGTCCCGCGGCATCAGTAGTTGGGAGAGTTTTTCTACATGGGAGGAGTGAATCGGTTGACGGATATGGACAGCTGAGAGGGCAAGGTTCACACACACACACTACCAGGACTCCTGTTGTAGTTGTCAACAATAAGGTCGATATGTTTTGTACCTGTTTATCGATCACGATACCAGATAACTCTATCTTTCTGTTTACGCATCTCTTCGGTGTATCATCTCTGAAAGTAGGCCGATGTCGGTAAATATGTTATTTCTGCCAAGGAGTCTCGTTCTATTTATTTATTTATTTATTTAGATTTATTCATGTGATTGTAATGCCATGGGAGTGGGAGCTCATCGCCAACCCTGTCGGAGGGCTTTGGATCAAGCTTCGTCAGGAGGCTCTTGAGGGTGTTCGGGAGTCTCCTGAGCCAGCCAGGAGACTCTGAGGCGTCAGTCAGGTCCATAACACAGGGAAAGAACTAGAGCCAACAGCAGATGCGTGTACGAGATATAGAGAAATTCTCCGCATGAGAATACGTGGAGGACTTGAACTGTCTCTCTGACGCAGGCAAAGTGATGCCTGCTGCCGATGTGTGGTGGTGCATGGTGAGGACGTAGGCAAACATATTTTACGGCATCCGTGTCGCTAATAGCGTGACTCGAACGAATCCCACGAGTAACTCTGTTGATTTTCACGACCCGTCGTCGAAGACTGACAAACACTGACTCCCCTAGTGGGTGGAGCTGTGCCTCCGCCAGGACCTCTGCAAGATGGTGCTTATGTGACGAGTAGAGCGCCGTAACATTATGGTATGTGTTGCAGTCCTTGTGTGTGTGTGTGTGATGTACGTAGATTATAGCGGGCTGACTGTAGCCCGGTGTGTTGTATCATCCTCTGTTGGATACAAGGTTGAGTTAATTACTGAATCGCCTTAGTCTGGTGAGCCCGGGGTTCCTGGCGAGGCGACATATGGGATCAGGGCAGGGCTTTGGAGGAGCAGCGTGTTTGCGGAGCCTCTGTATGGAACTGGATTGCCTCCGTCGTGTGCAAAGCCGTTTGACCCTGTGGTATTCGTATGGTGAAGGCACTCCTCACTCTAACTGTGGTTGGGGTCCCCCCTTTTCTCCTAGGATTAAAGGTTTTTGAAGGCAGAAGGTGGATCTGAGGGCTGGGAGTCGTCCTCCTGGAAGGCTATTTGTGCCTCCGTGTATGGCTGGGAGTAGACGGGGGGAGTTGAGGTGGGTTGGTGAGACTGCGGTAGAGGAGTGGTCTGCTGTTCTTGGTCTGATGTGGTAGTGTGGTGGAATATTGGGCCTGCTGTGGGAGTGTGGCGGTGGGGGAGGGTTGTGTGGTCGATGTCGGAGGTGCGGAACGAGATACGAGCGCAAGGCACACCACAGGCGAAAGTTAGAGGCGGGCTGAGTGTGGTTGAATGTGGTGCGGGGCGCAGAAATGGAAGTTGAAGGTGCATTGGTTGGCGGAGAGCCTGTCTCTCCCGCGTGTCGCCGGTGTGGGCAGGGCTGTCGGGGAAGGGTTGAGATACAAGTGCGAGGTGTGTGTGTTTGTGTGTGTGTATACACACACTCGGTAGGTGGGTTGAGGAGGGTAGATGCGGAACCACATAGGGTATACAGACGTAGGGCAGGGCTTTGATATACGTGTGTGTGTGTGTGTGTGTGTCTGTGTGTGTAGGGAGGGAAGGAGGAGGAGGTTGAGACAAGGGGGTTGACGTAAAAACTGCAAGGTGTATTGACTTTGTGAAAGTCCTTGCCGAGTGGCTGCTGCTGCTGCTGCTGGGGGTTGAGTGGGGTTGATGGGGGTGGAGTACAGAGATAAGAGTGGAAAGTGTATTGATCGAGCAGCAGCAGCAGCAGCAGGAGGAGGAGGATATGCAGCGTGTGTGTGTGCGGGTCGGGTGCTGCCTGCCTGCCTGCCTGGCGGACCTCCACATACCCTCTTGCATTTCCGCCGCTCGTCCCCTGACCGACCGGCCCTCCCTGCCTGCCTGCTGGAGGGGGGCGTGGCCAGCACCACCACCACGTTACGCAGCCACTAAACTACGGGTATGGGGGGGTAAGAGGGGTGGGTGGGGAGGCCAATATTCCCCTCCCCCTATCCCTCCCAACTCCCCCTTTACACTCCCTCCTCCCTCTCTCTCTCTCTCTCCCTCTCTCTCAGTTCCTCTCTTTCGTCCTCTCTCCCACTCTCACACCACCACCACCACCACCACGAGGCTCCTCGCCCCCCTCCCCTCCCCCCTCACTATTGATTAGTTTGAAGGAGGGCAATTGCACTGTGCGCAGTGGGTGGCATGTATTTATTTTTTTTTTCCTTTGACTTCACAGTAGAATTTTTTTTTTCTTGTCTTTTGCGAGAGGAAATATATTTATTTATATATATGTATTTATAATTGATTCTCGAACCCGTGGTGCCGCTGGAGGTGGGAACGGCATCAAGTTATCGATCGTTGGAGGGGTCTTTACGTGGGGGAGGGAGTGGGGGTCTCTTCGAGCACCGACGGGCGTCTTCTTGCGGTGGGTCCCCCGAAATGCACTGCTGCTACTACTACTGCTCCTCCTCCTCCTGCTACCACCACCACCACGCAGCGCATGGAATGCATACATTAACCCTTCCTCCCATCTGGCCACAGCCGGTGCCAGAGGAAGAGGACGAGGCGGCGGACACATATCCGTGGCGCTGATGGTTCTATGGGAAGGTCTCTGGGTCTCTGTGTGGTGTGGTGCGGCGGCGGTGGTGGCCGACCCTGGGTAGGTGCGTGTGTGTGTGTGTGTGTGTGTGTGTATACGTGGCGAAATTTTTGCGGTGTCGGTAAGAAATGTTTTGTCCGCCCGCTCGCTCTGCTTTAACCCCTTGAACACGGCGCCGCCACGGTCCTTGAGCGAGACGCCGCGACCCTTGGGGTATGTCGGCCCGGGCCCTTTTTGACCCCCGAACCCCTTTTCCCTTAAAGGCTCAGGTCGAAAGGCTACGCCGTCATCATATACCCAAGGCCCGCTCTGCCGCCGTGCTCAGGGGGTCTTCCCTTCGTTCTCGATGGTCGCACCGTCGTTCCCAAGGGCTTTGGCGTCTGTATTCCTTAGTGTTGATCGTCAGCAGGAGTGTACCATCCGACCTCAACAGTAATCACACACGGTTTTCCCTCCTCTTCACCTTCCTGCATCGCCCATGCCCTCTCCCGGACTCTTACCATCCTTTGCTGACCATTAACGCCTAGAGTAAGATTGCTAGAACCAAGCATATTTCTCTCTGTCTTCCTCCCTCCTCCTCCTCCTTTTCTTCTCTCCCCTTTCCTTCACGAACAGTACTCCTCCCTGGGATGGTGTGTGTGGCACCGATAGCGCCACGTTTCCCAGTCCTGAAAAGACCAGCGTTGTTCTTTTTCTTTACTTCCCCTTTTTTTCTTACACGTGTGTTTGTTTGTCTCTACGGCTCTCCTATCTGGCCGGTTCCTCGCTAGGGGGTGGTCGGTCGGTCAATAATGGCAGTTGTGAGGCACACCATGTGGCAGGACAATGGCTGCAGCCGTGTCACCTTAAGATTATTGTACGAGGGAGTCCCCGTCCGTCCCCCCGATCCACACGCGCACTCTGCATGAGTGCCGCTCATATAGTCATGCTTTGATTATGTCGGCAGCGACAGATTGGCTCGTCGGGGTCTGTCTCCTCCTCCTCCTCCTCCTCCTCCTCCTCCTCCGCCACCACCACCAAACCAATCCCCCCTCACACCCCCTACTCCCCCACCCCCCAACACCCCCAGTGGGGTACAAGAGGTACTGGAAATCAGAGAGTCTAGTCGACCTTGGAACACCCAGCTCTGAATTATGGATTTTGCAATGACTGTTTTAGTTTGTGTGGTTTGCGAGTGCGTGCGTGCGTGTGTCTGTGTCTGTGTGTCTGTGGTGATGTGTTCGGTGTATGTCTGTGTGTATCTGTGTGTCTGTCTGTCAGTACGTATTCTAAATGAAAGGACCTGCGTGTGTTGTGTGGGATCAGCGAGTTGACGTTATAATCCATATGTTAAGATCTTTTCGTCTCGATCCGGCACCAGTCACGGCTCGGGCCTGTGGCCGTAGGTGCTTGGCATGTACGTTGAGAGATGTGCTTTGACGGTTGTCTGGTTATATTCGGAAACGATATTACGAAGTCGTCAGTGAATGAAATTAAGGTGTATATTATTTTGCCAACAGCCTGGAGCGACCGCGTCCCCTCTTCAAAATGGGAGTTTGAATTTCCTCCAGAACGACTGATTCTCCTCTCCCGACTCTAAACTTTTTTTTTAAATGTCGTTTAAGGCTTGGCCTCAACGACGACGACGAAGATGACGACGACACCTGTGTCCGTGACCGGAGCTCTCGACGGTATTAAACTGGGCCGCAGTTCCTCCGTCTCGGTCTGGGTAGAGAATATATATATATATTTTTTCCTCCCCCGTTGCGTGGGGTTGGTTGGGTTGGGTTGGGTTGGGTTGGGACACCCGAGCCCAGAGAGATAGTTAGCGGGCTTCGCGGTCGCCTGCTGCAGTACGTACACGATCGTGTGTCATGCTCAGTCGTGGTTCTTCAGTGCGTTTGACGTTGTCTGACGGCAGCGCCTCGACGACGGTGGTGGTGGTGTTGGTGGTGGTGCACGTCTCAGTCTGGACGACTTGCGCAAGACGACTTCAGTCCCCTCCCCCCCCCACCCTCACTTCCTCCCTTCGGTCTGTGAATCGAAAAAGGGTAGTTCGATACGACCTTCCCCCCCCATCCCCCCCCCGCTTTTCCGTGGATATTCTCTGATGGGGGTGCCTGAAAATCGCTTTCTCATGTCGCCATGTAACCCCCATTGAGCGCCACGGCACGGCCCTTCAGCACGATACTGCCGCCCCCACCACCCACCACAACACCCTTCGTCTGCCCCACGCCAGTACACAAGGGCTCCTCCTCCTGCTGCTCACTACTGCATTAAATATTTTGTTCGGTGATTTATTTTTGTCTATAATTTTTTTTTATCGTCTGTATGACTGTTGTGTGACGAGCTGATGGATTACTTCCACATGCTTTGTGTTTTTTTATGTATGTTGGTGATGTATTTTTTATCATTTGATTTGTGTCTGTAATTATTTTTAAGTGTGTGTGTGTGTGTGTGGAGTGGGGGGCGGGCACAGATTTGCAAATATCTATTCACAGGTTGCCAGGTCCGGGTTCCGTGTGTGTGTGTGTGTGTGTGTGTGTGATGGATCTACCCACCTGTGCGGCGGGCAGGTGTTGAGAGGGAGCCACACCCCGACCAACCCCCTGGTGTCTGGAGGTGCCCTGGCGGCCGGCCTGTGCGTGTGCTGGTTGGTAGGTAGTGTGTATGGCTCACCTGCACTAGATTTCCATGCCGTCACCTAAGCACCGAAAAGAGGAGGTGTCGCGATCGTTCCCGCCCCACCTGCGTCACCTTGGTATTACCGTCACCAGGTTCCAGCTTCACCTGCCCGACCGTCAGCCACCCACCCTAGCGGGTGTGTGCTTGTGTGTGTGTGTGTGTCTGTAGTCATTCCCTTGACCCTTAGGGTCAGGACAGAGGCTAGGCCATCTCATACCGTCAGGTTCAAGGTTCGTATATACCGTCATTTTTAAAGAGATGAGGAATGTGTGGCTCAGGAAATGTGTTTAATATTTTTTAATGTGGATGTTGAATGTGTAGTGTGTACAGTAGACACGTAATAAACGAGTTAACAAATACAGACCGGAGGGGTCGAGGAGGTGCGTTAAGTCCGTTGTAAAGCCGGGCAAGACACCAGAAGCCTCACGAGTGAGTGCGTTTCGTGTAATGTGTGTGTGTGTGTGTGTGTGTGTGTGTGTGTGTGTGTGTGTGTGTGTTGGTCAAGGTTTGTGTGGTAAGCTGTTGTGTACATTTTCTGTAATAAAAGTTGCGTTCGCTCGAT
>JAYMFT010287417.1:0-10406 GCA_038088735.1 Panulirus argus | reverse complement strand
ATTACTCTACTACCTGAGCCCTCCCTCTCGAAGGCAGCAGAGTCATTGTAATGTCTAGATTTCAATGTGTTACTTACCATTTGTCAGGTATCAAGAGACATAATAAAGCACCAGAAACACTTGTACCACCACCAAATGGTGGTGTCTCCCCCTGTAGTGAACATGACGGTGATAGTGGTGTCTTCCTCTGTAGTAAAAATGTGAGAGATATTGGTGTCTCCCTCTGTAGTGAACATGACTACAGGCTAATTGTAGAGGTTAAATTATTAAACATTTAAGGCAATGTGACCTCGTTGATGTCATGTCCCATACGAAAAGGAAAGGCGACATAGATTCAGAGAAATAAAGTTATACGTCAATACTTTCTTAGACTACGAGAAAGTGAGCTCTGTTTCAGGCAAGTGAGATGAGCGAGTGGATTGTGTGCTCCAGGACCGCCAGAAAGCATTTTACATGGTGCCAGACAGAAGACTTGTGTGTGTGTGTGTATCTTGCAAGTGGTCACGCTTCATTTAAGTGTTGAACATGATCCTAAAGCCATACTCGTTCCCGCTGCCCACATTTTGCTCTTGGACTAGATAACATTTCATGGCTGAACATTATTAACTTCTTTCTAAAGTGAAATCTTTATTCCAATTATTTTCTATACTTAGCTTTGTTGTCAGCAGAAAAGGACTTACGCCAGTTTATCACGACAAGACGTAGGAGAGACTTCGTTAGGTGACATTTTCATCTTAAATCCTTCTTTATCCACCTCTTACGTGGCTCTAACCGCTCTCCCTCCCGCAGCTCCTCCCTATTTTTCGCCTCACTCACGGTGATCAGTCACCAGGGCACTGTCCAGCATAGCCCCGGTCCTCCTCCGCCAGCCCGACATAATAGCCACGTCTTCCCCCGTTTCTCCCTTTGGCAATCAATCTATCACCACTCTCAAAGCCCTCATCCGTCTTCTCTTAGTCTGCCATCACGCCCGCTGTAGCACGGTGTATTAGCAGCGTGTGGGTTGGGAGGGGCAGGCATGGGTCACGTAGGCGTCGAGGGAGGAGGGACGTAGGAAGTGTAGCTGGGAAAGGGAGAGGACGTAGCCAGGAAGGTAGAAGTGTTTGGAGTGCGCCCTGTGATGGTATATCGGTTAAATTTCACTTGGCATAGGGAGGGAGGGAGGGAGGGGGGGAGAAAGGGAGCTATGACCCAGGTGGGAGGTCATAGCTGGAGAAATGGGAGCTTATGTGTCGTGCGGTGTGGTGTAGTGAGTGAGGTGCTGGGTATAGGTCTTTCTGCGCTGGGGGAGAGAGAGAGAGAGAGAGAGAGAGAGAGAGAGAATATGGACACCACCTACAAAAAGGGCCTCTTGGTGCTTGCCTTCAGCAGCGTCGGCACTTATCCTCTGCCGGAGAAAACTAGCCCACAGTCTCGTACTCGCAAGACGCTTATCCACCCATCCCGGCTGCTGCCACTGGACCAATACAGGTAGAGGAACAGCGCGTCCGCGTGCGGTTCCTGCCTGGCGAAGGGTAATGGCCTCCTCCTTCTCCTCCTCCTCCCTTGACTTCTCTTGTCGCTCTGAAAAATCTCCTACTGCTGGATTAGCTTCGTTCTCTCTTGTCATACAAAACTATACAGGTTCTTTCAACCTCGCTGTCTTTCATCAGGTGTATTTTATAACTAAAATACACCTGTATGGTCAGACATCATTTCGAATTTCACGTAAGTCTCCCCTCTACTACGGTGGAAGTCTTGTAGTTGACGCGGTTGGGGTTCTAACAGCAGTAGAAGTATTGTAGATGAGTTGCATTTTCACTACACCTTAATCCTCACCAACTTACATATTTACCACAATCCCATCTCCAGTGCGCCTTTATCTTCGCTACACCCTCATTTTCGATACACCCCGTCATCATTACACCGTCATTTTCACCACACTGTTATCTTTACTACTTCATCATCTTTTACGTGAAAGGGAGCTCACTCTCTCGTAGAAATCTAAGGGGCTTTCTTGAACATGATGTTTCCGTAAAACTTTGCTGTCTTTCAAAAATAATTTCTCTTTCGTCGAAATCCATCCTCTAGTTTTCTGATCTTTATTTTTTAGAACCTTACAGACCACACTCGTTAGCAAAGGCCGTCTGTAGTTCAGCACCTGTTATCAGACGCCGGCCTGGGGTCCCAGTGGCATCAGTAACAGCCTGATAGACACCGACAGCAAAGAAAAAAGGGAAGAATAGCAAAGGGCTTTGCTTATGACGCCAGAGTAGGGAAAATGATTGGATCTGAAATTCAGAAACGAGAATTCAGATAAGATAACTTTATCGAGCCAAGTGATGAGCCAGTTGATTAAGAGAACTTGGGTAACAAGAGATAGAAACTTCCTGATGAAAATGTTTATCGTGTTTACGACAGAGTAAATTGTCTACAGCTCTGTGAGACGGTCACCACTGAAAGAAATGAAGAAATTAGAGAGAGAGGAGATAAGCATTTCATGACCTAAGTAAGAGACATGAGACATATGAAAACCACCATGAGGAACTGAAAGATCTGCCATTATATAGCTTAGGGAGGGGAAGAGAAAGTTATGACAACAAATTAAAGGTATTAAAGAAAATATATTGCACCTGAAACCCTCTTAAAGAGGAAGATACAAAGTTACTGACTGGACAGGGGCGACAGGCGGGGAAAATACCAATAAAGGAGCAACACACGGGGAACATAACAATAAAGGAGCAACACGGAACATGCCAAAAAATGAATCAGACAGAAATACACGTCGAGCCAACCAAAAGGCTAGAGCGAGTCTTCAGCTCACCGGCGGAAGGAAAAACATGCATGGATGAGAGATGACCTTTGACCGCATAATGCGTTAGTTAATATGCAAATTACAATTCCTACTTGGTTAATTTATACGGAAGTACGACAGAGGTCCAAGTTGGAATCCTGGAGAAATCCCCACGGTGTGTGTGTGTGTGTGTGTGTGTGTGTGATTACGATATGTGTGCTAACGGAAAAAAATTACACTCGTATTGCACACACACACACACACACCAGCCTTGAGAGAAGAATGAACACCTGTGTTGGCTGTGGGCCGACATCCGCTCCCACAATTAAAACAAGGGCAGGCACATGACAACACACCACCTGGTGTGTGATTACTATTTGTGATTACTGTTCTTTTTCAACACTGTGTGTGTGTGTGTGTGTGTGTGTGTACATTCAATTTCCTTCCATACTCAGGTCAGCAGCTGTGGTTATCCTGGACGCACCAGAGCCCCTTCAGTGACACTGAGACTCAAGGGGAACTGATCCATGTGAAGGACAGAGAGTACTTATCTATCTCACCCACTGATGGACGAACCATCAACAAATCACGTGTCACAAGGACTTAACTGTACCGTCGTGCGTGTGACTTGCTGTGGGAAGACGATACCGAGGTTCTGGCGGAGTCTTCTGGTGACCAGTACTGGAGGAGTGCGGGCGCTTCCCATCACGCTTAAGGTTAACCCTGAGGCAGCTAGCAGATACGGAGGTCATGGTGACGTACCATCACCGACAGACATCCCACAGCATCACAAAGAGGTCCAAATAGGATTCAGACATCGTCCTCTTTACAGCGGGGAATTCGCTCTGGCAAAGCAAGAGGAAGGAGATGGTTTTTCTGGTGGGGGATAAGTGAAATTGCAGGCTTTAGTGAGATGGCGAGGATCCTCTGCCACGGAGTCATGACTTGATGACCAGTTTAAGTGTAAGAGTAGCTTCCCCTTTACCCTTAATGTAGGCCACGATGTAGCTACGGCAAGGGTCAGCGGGTCTACAGACTAGACCCTATGCACTATTGACTCCTACACAAAGGCACAAGCGTATAGGTTGCTGGGGTGCATTGGTTTAGGCCAAATAGATATCCAGTTCCGTTCAACATATGTAATATTCTATCTTTCTGTCTTTCTATTTGTCTTGCCTTTTCTTGTGTGCGTTCCTCCACGTCTCGATTCCATGAAAAGGTCCTGTATCAGAGAGATACCGCCGTATCTTCACTCTGAAATCCTTTCATTCTTTATAGGTCTTTGTCTGTGTCTGCACCAGGCGTTCCCCGCATCACTGCCAGAGATTTCTTCATCACGTTTACTTTGAAGGGGCCGTCTTCCAGCCTTTCCTGGGACTTAAGGCTGTGTCTTATCAAGAAAGGCCACCCCCTTCCCCCATATTCTCCTTTCCATCAACAAATATTCTCCAAAATGTCATCTAATTTCTCAAAGATTTCTTCTGTCCGTTTGAGATGCCCTAAATTTCTTCAAATATTTCTTTTCGAAGAATGTCTTCCTTCCTCAAAGAAATTTCCCACTCCAAAATTCTTCCCTGTAAAGAAATATTCCCGTTGTTTATACGAAGAAAAAAAAAAGAGAAAGCCTTTTTATGAGAACTTCTGGTGTTCCAAGAGGTCTTCCGTTCTCTCCAAATATGTTCAAGATTTTTTCAAGGACTATTCTATATGCTCCAAATATATTCCATTCCCCACTTTAAGAAAAAAAAAAAAAGAACATACGAGAAAATAATCCTCCATTTCTCATAGGAGTTTTCCGTCCTTGTATAGCAAATTATTGTGAGGTAATAAACTTGTAAGGTTATGGCGAAGACACTTGCATCATCATTCTCCAGAGCCGGGGAATGGACGCTTGGGCTAGAAGGACTGGAGGAGGATAGGCGGTTGGGGATAAGCCGGGGTGGGGGGAGGGGCTTCGAGGGAGTGGGAGAGAGAGGGAGGGGTGGGTGGTGACATAAGAAGGAGAGAGAGAGAGAGAGAGAGAGAGAGAGAGAGAGAGAGTTGGAGGGGTAGGGTGACGCTGGGGTTACGACAGACTTCGATGAACCAAGTGGAGTGCGGAGGTCGCCACCAAGACGACCTTTACGACCTGAGGGAGTGCGTCTCGGTAGGTCGGGAACAGAGGTTAACGCGAGCATTGAGAGCTGGGATGCAGGGGTGTGGTGGGGTGTGGTCAGGGTGTGTGACCCCAAGTCTGGGGTCAAGAGGACTTGGGGGGAGAGTCCGGTGGGTGACTGGCGAATCCAGAGGGTGACTGGGGGAGTCTGGAGTGTAAATAGCGAGTCCAGGGGGGAGGGAGGGGGGGGGTGATTAGCAGGTGTAGAGTATGATTAGCGGATCCAGAGGGTGACTGATTACGAAGTCTAGGAGGTCACTAGAGAGTCCACAGAATGATTAGGGAATCTACAGGACGAGTATGGAGTCGAGAGGATGACTAGAGAGTCCACAGGGGAGTTTGGGAGTCCACAGGATGATTAGGGAAGGCAGAGGATGATTAACGAGTCCACTGGGTAATTAGGGCGTCTAGAGAGCGGGCCAATACACAGCAGGGCTAGAGGGTCTAAAGATATTCCAGTTGTCTTTTGTTTGAGAGACTCAGGCTTAGGAAATGACTGCTGACGGTAGCAGCCGGACAGTCCATTGGAAACAGAGTCCTGGAGCGAGGGAGGAGGTAAAGGGGAGAAAGGCATCAGTGGTATGGGATCTAGATGGTGGCTTGATGGTAGTTACTATGTACATTGATGAGGAACAGAAGGAAGTCAAGGATTATGAATAGGGAACCGTTAGGAATAGGGATCTGAGGATTGGGAAGGTGAGATATGTGTGAAGGGGTGATGCACAGACCAGGATTTTGAGAGAGAGAGAGAGACAGAGAGAGAGAGAGAGATAAAGAAAATGGTAAACATTGAACAAATAAAAGCCTAGTCAACGAAAGTAAATTTTGAGAAGCTGGTCAAGAGAAATTTCGTCCAAAGAAAGACATGGAGAGAACTTTGAGAATGCTCACCAGGAACTGAAATAAGTTCTGGACTGTAGAAAAGTCTTTTCAGGGAAGGTGAATATCAATCGAATATCGAAATGAAAAATGACGTGCAAAATTCCCGAAGCGTCTCTGAAGACGAAAAAACTGAAAAGACAAAATTCAGAAACAAAGTTTTTTTTTTTCCATAAAAGATTGAGAAATGCGATTGGAAAAGAGATTGTTTTGAGAAGCAACTATCAAAAAAAAACATAAGATGAAATTAAGTCAGTAAAACTATCAATATGTAGAAAAGAAAAAAAGAAAAGAAAAACTGAGGAAGAAATTTGAATTTAGATCGGATTGAGAAGTTGCTCTTCGAGACTCGATTCGAAGCGTGTCGAAGAGAAGGGGTTGGAAAGGGGAAGGGGGTGGGGTGTGGGGGGGGGGTTGGGGGTGGGGTTGGTGGGGGTTAGGCGTTGTTTGGTTGCCCACGGAAGGATGTAAACACCTTCGACCATCAGTTTGTGCTTTCCTTTCTTTCTCCTTCCAAGGAGAACCTCTTGAGACGGAGCATCTTGGCGAGGGTTTAGTTCTATGTACACTGGGTGAGGGAGGGTGTAAGGTGTATGCAAATTGCTTGTGGAAGGGGTATAGTTATACACACACTCTCTTATCCTCAGATCTAGCTGGTGACGGCTGGCATTTGCATAATGACATATTCTGACAGTTGTTCCCGAAATGCAAAAGAAAGATGAGGTAAAAACACCAGCTGTGGAGACGCAAGAATTTAATACCACGAGATTTAAAATTCTGGCAGGAATGTTCCTCTTAAATCTATCCTGCGCTTTGTGTGTGTGCGTTCCTCCCGGTACCGTGAATGTACCTTTCCTTGTACCATATGTGTATCTACCTTTTGCCATATGTGGACCCTTCTTGTACCATATGAGTACCTTCCATACACCATGGTGTACCATCCTTATAATCTACATCCCTAATTCCCCACAATGGTTCGTCTATTAGCAAGTGGGTTCTGACGTCATGTGTACAGGTCTACGTAATTGGCCAGTGCTCACTGAAACGTCATAGGTTGGTTCTTACCTGATTGGCCAGTGCTCATTGTGACGTCATAGGTTGTTTCTTACCTGATTGGCCAGCGTTTACTATGATGTCATAGGTTGGTTCATACCTGATTGACCAGTACTCACTGTGACGTCATAGGTGAGTTCTTACTTGATTGCCTCGTCATTCGTAACGCTCCGGAAGTCTGTGACAGACTGATGACATCATAAGTCTATAAAGGTGATGATTTATCTCCAGTTGACTAGTTCAGACTCCATGATGTCACAGGAGAGTTAACACGTCTGGAAAAGACACTGACGTCACGAAGTAACAGGTTCTCCTCTCCGACCCAGGACTTACCTTACCAGATGTTGAGAGAAGTCAATACATAACACGACCCCGTTAGCTTCTTGTACAAATATTTACAGAGAATTCAACAATGTTGTCTCTCCAAGCTGAGCAAGTTGCAATATTGACAAACTGAAGCCCGAAGAGAACCATTCTGAGCCGTCAGCTGGTCTTCCAGTATAGACACATAAACCGCAGATCTGAAGACTGTATTGAGACAAAAGGTTCATTTATACTCTCCGTCCATCCCCTATAAATGGGATCAGATTTAAAGGTTATAGATCCAAGTACAGATACACAGACTTGGAAGCTATCTTCCATGTGTATAAAGGACGGGCTTGACGTCCCAAGGGAGATGGTCTCTCTCATGTGATTGGTGTTTCGTACATATTTGAAGTCACTGAACTGAGCTATCTGATTGGTCGCTCACCTGTCGGTTACAGCTGCTTGGAATGACTCTCAATCATCCTGATGACTTCGTTGCTTGCGTATAATCTCTGATAGTGCGCCTATATAACACCATTTCCATCACTTAGCCGGACGAGTTAAGTTACTAAGACATCTTTCTAAGAGATGTGACGTCATCAGAAGTCCATTATCCTGATTGGCTCCCACGGGAGAGAAATACCACGTCATGAAAATTCAATTGCTCTGATTGGTGACCATACTGCAGAAGATTTGGCGTCATCAAAATTCCATTGTCGTGGTTGGTTGCCACGCAGTCTGGGGAGCTTTGGGGGGAGGGGGGGGCTACTCCCAAGAGGACATGGTTGGGTCCAGGACGTCTGGCAGTATTTGACGAGATGGAGGGACGGGACAGTGGTGGAGAAGACCACGGGACCCGAGGACAGTGGTGGAGAATACCCCGAGACCCGAGGACAGTGGTGGGGAATACCCCGAGACCGAGGACTGTGGTGGAGAATATCCCGAGACCCGAGGACAGTGGTGGAGAAGACCCCGGGACCCGAGGACAGTGGTGGAAAAGACCCCGGGACCCGAAGACAGTGGTGGAGAAGACCCCACGACCCGAGGACTGTGGTGGAGAGGTTTACTGGAGCAGATGTATTATCGCATTTTCTTTGGAACGCCGCTGTGTTTGTCTCTCCCTCGCCACTGTCTGTTTGTCTTTCCCTCGCCAGTGTCTGTGTTTGTCTTTCCCTCGACACTGTCTGTGTTTGTCTTTCCCTCGCCACTGTCTGTGTTTGTCTGTCCCTCGTCACTGCTTGTAGACTGTCTTTTGTTGATGTAACACTGTATGTATCATTTTGTTGGTGTAACGCTATAGACATATTTCTCTACTGGAACCTTGTAATGTCTCTCTCTCTCTCTCTCTCTCTTTCCTTCAATTTTGTCTGTATATCACTGTTTATCATCCCTTCTGTTCCTCGCTTCCTCTCCACCCAGGGGGGGCTCCACCTCCTCCTCCTCCTCCTCCTCCTCCTCCTCCTCCCTGGGCCTACAGTAATCTTCTGCATTATGCAACTGACGACATGCGATACCCACATGACTGTGCCATCGTCTCAGTTCTGAGATCGAGTGTTTTATGTCCAGCCGACCACCACATGACTGCTACCGTCCCCTTCTCACCCTCGTATATTGGCTTTACCCAGGTTTCTGGTTTAGGTTTCAAACAGGTTTCTAACTTTTGTGACTCTGGATAAGGTTTCTACTAGCGGGGTTGCTGTCTTAGGTTTCCAGCATTCAGGTCTCTGGAAAACGTTTCTGGTATCCCAGACACTGGCTTAGGTTTCTACCATTTGGATCTAGTATAGCTCTCTAAAGTTGGGTCTCTAGGCTTAGGTTTCTCATATGCAGTCCTGTTGTTCAAATTGATATTATCCGGACCTGTTACCTCTGTTATCTGAGGCTTGAAATGTAGACCTCTTTTATGCGGAACTTTTTCCGTAAACTTTTATTTTCCAGAACTGCATCGAGCTCTCTCTTTTCCCCAAGAGTATTGAAGATATCTGTTCAGCCTATCTCTTCTGTTCCTCTCTTCTCACCTCTCTTTCTCGTTTATCTCCTCTCCCTCACCCCTTAACCCTTCCCTTCCTCTCTTTCTTACGCCTCTCTTAACGTTCGTGGCTTCCAGCTTCTACCGCGAACGTAAATCCCTCTGTAAATGCATCTCTTCCATTAATGGCTTCGGTAAAATCTCCATTTGAGTCGTGTCGTGTATCACTTGCTAAACGAAGCTCTTCCTTTAACCTCCTCCATAATACTTCCAGTCGATCGGCATATGAATCTCTCCCTCAACACCTTCCATAACATCTGTCGCTTCATCTTCGGCGCAAAACTCGGATGACAATTATGATTTCTTTCTTCCAGTGAGTTCAGTCTCCTTTTAGTGTAATTCTCACAGCCACTTGTACCTCTGAGCTTCAGAGGCGGGAAACATGACTGGATTTTCTATTCTTTGCCTCCTGGAATTGTCGTCACCGGCATCTGGAACTATCTATTCGACACTCCTTCAAGTATTTTCACTAGCTTCTAAAACTAGATTTTCTTGGCTCCTGAAAGCATTGTCGCTGGTGCCTGGAACCGTCTACTCGCTGCCTCCTCCTAAGGATCTTATGGGATTTGCCTCCTATTTTCCAAGAGGTACTGAGTTGGTCCGAAGTACTTCTTATGGTTTGCTATATAATCATACTCCTATATCCTCAGTTATGCAGTTCACTTCCATAGGACTTTTCCTAGAGGTGCAATGTAAGGTTACCCCTATTGTCCTACCAGTACCAAGCTAGTTTACCATTACTCTCAGATACCCAAGGGGGTATCATCCTTCCATGAACAACGCGTTAGATAATTCTGCCTTTAGTGTCCCGTCTAGTACCGTATATTTGACTATAACTGAGCTGCTCATTTTTGTCTGGACGCGTTAGAACTAACTCAAGGTTGCAATATAATGACACTGATTGCTCCTTACAGGAGCACTTCCCGCGGTCGAGCGAGATAGTGTTATCATCCATGTCAGTCTGTTAGTTCTCTCTGTGTGTTCGTGTCATGAGGATTGGCCCTGCTGCAGGTGAGGAGTGACATTTGACCTTTCTTTGACGTGATGTACCACAGGAAAAGTTGATTCCATCATATCCTTTCCCGTCTCCAATCTTTCCCGTTTTCAAGAGTCCGCAGCAGCAGGATGGAGCCATACCGCCCATCTCTTTAGCTTCCAGGGTGAGAATATATATATATATATATATATATATATATATATATATATATATA